>CAMRHE010001259.1:142500-151407 GCA_947044405.1 Leptodactylus fallax
GTTGTAGTATTTTTAGTATTATTAGTAGTAGTAGTAGTAGTAGAAGTAGTAGTAGTAGTAGTAGTAGTAGTAGTAGTAGAAGTAGTAGTAGTAGTAGAAGTAGTAGTAGTAGTAGTAGAAGTAGTAGTAGTAGTAGTAGAAGTAATAGTATTAGTAGTAGTAGTATTTTTATTATTATTATTAGTAGTAGTGGTAGTAGTATTAGTTGTAGTATTTTTACTATTATTATTAGTAGTAGTAGTAGTAGAAGTAGTAGTAGTAGTAGTAGTAGTAGTAGAAGTAGTAGTAGTAGTAGTAGTAGTAGTAGTAGAAGTAGTAGTAGTAGTAGTAGAAGTAGTAGTAGTAGTAGTAGCAGTGAAACTCACACAGCAGTGAAGGACTGACTTCCATCGTCATAAGGGATGCACCACCCACCTCTGCAGTACCCAGAATCTCACCCACCTGTTGCTCTAGTAAAGTTGTCAGTTCAAGGAATGGGTTGGTGTCAGACTAGGTGACTCTTTCAGTGCGAGTAGGCCATGCAGCTTCTTCCAAACAGGCCTCCTCTTCTGCAAGCCAACTCTCCATCTCACATCAAGCTGTCTCCATCTCTTACAGGACATGAGAACACAATGGTTGCTGCGGCTATGCCTGATGTCAAAAGGAAAAAATTCATAGGTCCTTAAAGTGAGTCTGTCACCAGGGTGAAGCATTGTAAACCAGAAACACAGTAAGATAGGTCAGCCTCACCTGAATGTAACGCCTTTGTCCCCATAGAAATTTTTGCCTCTGTTACCGAGATATTTATTCATTTCATAATATGGAAATGAGCAATCTGGAGCACCGAGGGCAGTTCCTTTGCTCCACAATCCTTCCTCCCTTCCTTCCTCCCTTCCTTCTTTGAGTGACAGGTCCGGAGAGCTATGGTTAAATCTTTACTGGTCTTGTGTTCTCACTTTTGCACTGGCTATCAAATCAATATGGGGCAAAGCAATTTGGAGCAAGGGCAAAGACACTAAGGGCTCCAGATTGCTAATTTTCATATTGTGAAATAAATTAGTATCTCGGCAATGTATACATGAAACATTCAGATGAATCTAACTGTGTTGCTGGTTTAATATAATTCACCCTGGTGACAGACTCCCTTTATAGGGGTTTTCCGTGCACAAATGAATTTTTCATACTAAAGACCTATCCACAGGATAAGTCATCCATATGTGATCTGTGGGGGTCTGACACCCAGACTCTGCACAGATCATCGGATCTGGCAGCCACCATGTGCCAGTCATCACAGTAATGGGAAGTTTGTGCAGGTTGTCTCTATTGCAGCACATCAGCCCCATCCACTATCGAGCGGTGGTTTCAGGGAATTTCAGAGCTGCTACTTTTACTTGTACAGAAGCAACCTGCACATTCTCCATTCACGGCTGTAACTACTGGAACCTGGAGGCTGTCAGATCAGCAGGTCTGTGCAGGATCCAGGTGGATAACTCATCAGTATGAAAAATCTATTTATAAAACCCATTTAATGCCCAAAGTAATCAGTGTCCTTAGATGGATACATTAAGATAATCAATAGGAGTTCAGGAGGTGGTCGGGGGCCTTAGCTAAGTGGGAATATCAATGTCTCACAGATAATACAACCCCTGCACATCCTCCATAGTCACTGCATCTCCTGTCCACCATCTTCCGGGATGTGGTTATCCTGACCTTCTCATTCACTAAGTGGCTACTTTTACAATCTTCTCTGATAGAACGGACCTTATACAATATGACACAGTCCTAATACACCCAGCATGGAAAGTGCGGTGTCCTAATGGTCTGTGATAGAAAAGTCCCAGGTTACATCTGTTATGTTCTCTTGTTTTAGTTTAGTCTCGTTCCCATGGAGGGAGTCAAAAACTTCTGAAAGAGTCTTTACTAATATTCACATTCTGTGTCACCTGTATCCGCCTCGTAAAAAATACCATCTGCATTATACCGGATCCCATCATTGCCTGAGGCGTTCTCAAGTGTTGGTGACTTTAGTTTTAACAACAATGAAATCACCATTACACAATTGTGTCTAGGGGAAGCAGAATATGGCCGCAGGCAACGTATCCTCACAATACAAGTATTCTACAGGAGCAGAAGAAGAGGCTGCAAGTAGCCAGAAGCTCCTTATTATGTTCCTAGTACAAAGCGAGCTCAGGATCCTTCACATCACCAGGACCAGCAGACATGACACCAGTGACCACCGCTCTCCTGCTGCTCCTTCTGTGCTATGGAGGAAACACACAAGAAATACCAGAATCAACAGCAACTCCTGTACTGAATACAACCGAGGGTAAGAGGAGAAGAGTCTATGTGATATTTATAGTGTATGTCTGCACAGTGCACAGTACAACTTCTCTTGTCCCGTATACTGGTGTAATTCTCAGTATCTGCTCTTATTCTGTATATAAGGACAGTGCACAGTACCACTTCTCTTGTCCTGTATACTGGTGTAATTCTCAGTATCTGCTCTTATTCTGTATATATGGACAGTGCACAGTACCACTTCTCTTGTCCTGTATACTGGTGTAATTCTCAGTATCTGCTCTTATTCTGTATATACGGACAGTGCACAGTACCACTTCTCCTGTCCTGTATACTGGTGTAATTCTCAGTATCTGCTTTTATTCTGTATATATGGACAGTGCACAGTACCACTTCTCTTGTCCTGTATACTGGTGTAATTCTCAGTATCTGCTCTTATTCTGTATATACGGACAGTGCACAGTACCACTTCTCTTGTCCTATATACTGGTGTAATTCTCAGTATCTGCTCTTATTCTGTATATATGGACAGTGCACAGTACCACTTCTCCTGTCCTGTATACTGGTGTAATTCTCAGTATCTGCTCTTATTCTGTATATACGGACAGTGCACAGTACCACTTCTCTTGTCCTGTATACTGGTGTAATTCTCAGTATCTGCTCTTATTCTGTATTTATGGACAGTGCACAGTACCACTTCTCTTGTCCTGTATACTGGTGTAATTCTCAGTATCTGCTCTTATTCTGTATATATGGACAGTGCACAGTACCACTTCTCTTGTCCTGTATACTGGTGTAATTCTCAGTATCTGCTCTTATTCTGTATATATGGACAGCGCACAGTACCACTTCTCTTGTCCTGTATACTGGGTGTAATTCTCATTATCTGCTCTTATTCTGTATATACGGATAGCGCACAGTACCACTTCTCTTGTCCTGTATACTGGGTGTAATTCATAGTATCTGCTCTTATTCTGTATATACGGATAGCGCACAGTACCACTTCTCTTGTCCTGTATACTGGTGTAATTCTCAGTATCTGCTCTTATTCTGTATATATGGACAGTGCACAGTACCACTTCTCTTGTCCTGTATACTGGTGTAATTCTCAGTATCTGCTCTTATTCTGTATATATGGACAGTGCACAGTACCACTTCTCTTGTCCTGTATACTGGTGTAATTCTCAGTATCTGCTCTTATTCTGTATATATGGACAGTGCACAGTACCACTTCTCTTGTCCTGTATACTGGGTGTAATTCTCAGTATCTGCTCTTATTCTGTATATACGGACAGTGCACAGTACCACTTCTCTTGTCCTGTATACTGGGTGTAATTCTCAGTATCTGCTCTTATTCTGTATATATGGACAGTGCACAATACCACTTCTCTTGTCCTGTATACTGGGTGTAATTCTCAGTATCTGCTCTTATTCTGTATATACGGACAGTGCACAGTACCACTTCTCTTGTCCTGTATACTGGTGTAATTCTCAGTATCTGCTCTTATTCTGTATATATGGACAGTGCACAGTACCACTTCTCTTGTCCTGTATACTGGGTGTAATTCTCAGTATCTGCTCTTATTCTGTATATATGGACAGCGCACAGTACCACTTCTCCTGTCCTGTATACTGGGTGTAATTCTCAGTATCTGCTCTTTCTGTATATAAGGACAGTGCACAGTACCACTTCTCTTGTCCTGTATACTGGTGTAATTCTCAGTATCTGCTCTTATTCTGTATATAAGGACAGTGCACAGTACCACTTCTCTTGTCCTGTATACTGGTGTAATTCTCAGTATCTGCTCTTATTCTGTATATATGGACAGTGCACAGTACCACTTCTCCTGTCCTGTATACTGGGTGTAATTCTCAGTATCTGCTCTTATTCTGTATATATGGACAGTGCACAGTACCACTTCTCTTGTCCTGTATACTGGTGTAATTCTCATTATCTCCCCTTATTCTGTATATACGGACAGTGCACAGTACCACTTCTCTTGTCCTGTATACTGGTGTAATTCTCATTATCTGCTCTTATTCTGCATATACGGACAGTGCACAGTACCACTTCTCTTGTCCTGTATACTGGGTGTAATTCTCAGTATCTGCTCTTATTCTGTATATATGGACAGTGCACAGTACCACTTCTCTTGTCCTGTATACTGGGTGTAATTCTCAGTATCTGCTCTTATTCTGTATATATGGACAGCGCACAGTACCACTTCTCCTGTCCTGTATACTGGGTGTAATTCTCAGTATCTGCTCTTTCTGTATATAAGGACAGTGCACAGTACCACTTCTCTTGTCCTGTATACTGGTGTAATTCTCAGTATCTGCTCTTATTCTGTATATAAGGACAGTGCACAGTACCACTTCTCTTGTCCTGTATACTGGTGTAATTCTCAGTATCTGCTCTTATTCTGTATATATGGACAGTGCACAGTACCACTTCTCTTGTCCTGTATCCTGGTGTAATTCTCAGTATCTGCTCTTATTCTGTATATACGGACAGTGCACAGTACCACTTCTCTTGTCCTGTATACTGGTGTAATTCTCATTATCTCCCTCATATCTGCTCTTATTCTGTATATACGGACAGTGCACAGTACCACTTCTCTTGTCCTGTATACTGGTGTAATTCTCAGTATCTGCTCTTATTCTGTATTTATGGACAGTGCACAGTACCACTTCTCTTGTCCTGTATACTGGTGTAATTCTCAGTATCTGCTCTTATTCTGTATATATGGACAGTGCACAGTACCACTTCTCTTGTCCTGTATACTGGTGTAATTCTCAGTATCTGCTCTTATTCTGTATATAGGACAGTGCACAGTACCACTTCTCCTGTCCTGTATACTGGGTGTAATTCTCAGTATCTGCTCTTATTCTGTATATATGGACAGTGCACAGTACCACTTCTCTTGTCCTGTATACTGGTGTAATTCTCAGTATCTGCTCTTATTCTGTATATATGGACAGCGCACAGTACCACTTCTCTTGTCCTGTATACTGGGTGTAATTCTCATTATCTGCTCTTATTCTGTATATACGGATAGTGCACAGTACCACTTCTCTTGTCCTGTATACTGGGTGTAATTCTCAGTATCTGCTCTTATTCTGTATATACGGACAGTGCACAGTACCACTTCTCTTGTCCTGTATACTGGGTGTAATTCTCATTATCTGCTCTTATTCTGTATATACGGACAGTGCACAGTACCACTTCTCTTGTCCTGTATACTGGGTGTAATTCTCAGTATCTGCTCTTATTCTGTATATACGGACAGTGCACAGTACCACTTCTCTTGTCCTGTATACTGGTGTAATTCTCAGTATCTGCTCTTATTCTGTATATATGGACAGCGCACAGTACCACTTCTCTTGTCCTGTATACTGGTGTAATTCTCAGTATCTGCTCTTATTCTGTATATATGGACAGTGCACAGTACCACTTCTCTTGTCCTGTATACTGTATACTGGTGTAATTCTCAGTATCTGCTCTTATTCTGTATATACGGACAGTGCACAGTACCACTTCTCTTGTCCTGTATACTGGTGTAATTCTCAGTATCTGCTCTTATTCTGTATATACGGACAGTGCACAGTACCACTTCTCTTGTCCTGTATACTGGGTGTAATTCTCAGTATCTGCTCTTATTCTGTATATATGGACAGTGCACAGTACCACTTCTCTTGTCCTGTATACTGGTGTAATTCTCAGTATCTGCTCTTATTCTGTATATATGGACAGCGCACAGTACCACTTCTCCTGTCCTGTATACTGGGTGTAATTCTCAGTATCTGCTCTTATTCTGTATATAAGGACAGTGCACAGTACCACTTCTCTTGTCCTGTATACTGGTGTAATTCTCAGTATCTGCTCTTATTCTGTATATAAGGACAGTGCACAGTACCACTTCTCTTGTCCTGTATACTGGTGTAATTCTCAGTATCTGCTCTTATTCTGTATATATGGACAGTGCACAGTACCACTTCTCTTGTCCTGTATACTGGTGTAATTCTCATTATCTCCCCTTATTCTGTATATACGGACAGTGCACAGTACCACTTCTCTTGTCCTGTATACTGGTGTAATTCTCATTATCTGCTCTTATTCTGTATATACGGACAGTGCACAGTACCACTTCTCTTGTCCTGTATACTGGTGTAATTCTCAGTATCTGCTCTTATTCTGTATATATGGACAGTGCACAGTACCACTTCTCTTGTCCTGTATACTATGTGTAATTCTCAGTATCTGCTCTTATTCTGTATATACGGACAGTGCACAGTACCACTTCTCTTGTCCTGTATACTGGTGTAATTCTCAGTATCTGCTCTTATTCTGTATATATGGACAGTGCACAGTACCACTTCTCTAGTCCTGTATACTGGGTGTAATTCTCAGTATCTGCTCTTATTCTGTATATATGGACAGTGCACAGTACCACTTCTCTAGTCCTGTATACTGGGTGTAATTCTCAGTATCTGCTCTTATTCTGTATATACGGACAGTGCACAGTACCACTTCTCTTGTCCTGTATACTGGGTGTAATTCTCAGTATCTGCTCTTATTCTGTATATGAAGGACAGTGCACAGTACCACTTCTCTTGTCCTGTATACTGGTGTAATTCTCAGTATCTGCTCTTATTCTGTATATATAGGACAGTGCACAGTACCTCTTCTCCTGTCCTGTATACTGGTGTAATTCTCAGTATCTGCTCTTATTCTGTATATATGGACAGTGCACAGTACCACTTCTCTTGTCCTGTATACTGGGTGTAATTCTCAGTATCTGCTCTTATTCTGTATATATGGACAGTGCACAGTACCACTTCTCTTGTCCTGTATACTGGGTGTAATTCTCAGTATCTGCTCTTATTCTGTATATGAAGGACAGTGCACAGTACCACTTCTCTTGTCCTGTATACTGGTGTAATTCTCAGTATCTGCTCTTATTCTGTATATGAAGGACAGTGCACAGTACCACTTCTCTTGTCCTGTATACTGGTGTAATTCTCAGTATCTGATCTTATTCTGTATATACGGACAGTGCACAGTACCACTTCTCTTGTCCTGTATACTGGTGTAATTCTCAGTATCTGCTCTTATTCTACATATACGGACAGTGCACAGTACCACTTCTCTTGTCCTGTATACTGGGTGTAATTCTCAGTATCTGCTCTTATTCTGTATATATGGACAGTGCACAGTACCACTTCTCTTGTCCTGTATACTGGGTGTAATTCTCAGTATCTGCTCTTATTCTGTATATACAGACAGTGCACAGTACCACTTCTCCTGTCCTGTATCGTGGTGTAATTCTCAGTATCTGCTCTTATTCTGTATATACGGACAGTGCACAGTACCACTTCTCTTGTCCTGTATACTGGTGTAATTCTCATTATCTCCCCTTATTCTGTATATACGGACAGTGCACAGTACCACTTGTCTTGTCCTGTATACTGGTGTAATTCTCAGTATCTGCTCTTATTCTATATATACGGACAGTGCACAGTACCACTTCTCTTGTCCTGTATACTGGTGTAATTCTCAGTATCTGCTCTTATTCTGTATATACGGACAGTGCACAGTACCACTTCTCTTGTCCTGTATACTGGGTGTAATTCTCAGTATCTGCTCTTATTCTGTATATATGGACAGTGCACAGTACCACTTCTCTTGTCCTGTATACTGGTGTAATTCTCAGTATCTGCTCTTATTCTGTATATATGGACAGCGCACAGTACCACTTCTCCTGTCCTGTATACTGGTGTAATTCTCAGTATCTGCTCTTATTCTGTATATAAGGACAGTGCACAGTTCCACTTCTCTTGTCCTGTATACTGGTGTAATTCTCAGTATCTGCTCTTATTCTGTATATAAGGACAGTGCACAGTACCACTTCTCTTGTCCTGTATACTGGTGTAATTCTCAGTATCTGCTCTTATTCTGTATATATGGACAGTGCACAGTACCACTTCTCTTGTCCTGTATACTGGTGTAATTCTCATTATCTCCCCTTATTCTGTATATACGGACAGTGCACAGTACCACTTCTCTTGTCCTGTATACTGGTGTAATTCTCATTATCTGCTCTTATTCTGTATATACGGAGAGTGCACAGTACCACTTCTCTTGTCCTGTATACTGGTGTAATTCTCAGTATCTGCTCTTATTCTGTATATACGGACAGTGCACAGTACCACTTCTCTTGTCCTGTATACTGGGTGTAATTCTCAGTATCTGCTCTTATTCTGTATATATGGACAGTGCACAGTACCACTTCTCTTGTCCTGTATACTGGTGTAATTCTCAGTATCTGCTCTTATTCTGTATATATGGACAGCGCACAGTACCACTTCTCCTGTCCTGTATACTGGGTGTAATTCTCAGTATCTGCTCTTCTGTATATAAGGACAGTGCACAGTACCATTTCTCTTGTCCTGTATACTGGTGTAATTCTCAGTATCTGCTCTTATTCTGTATATAAGGACAGTGCACAGTACCACTTCTCTTGTCCTGTATACTGGTGTAATTCTCAGTATCTGCTCTTATTCTGTATATATGGACAGTGCACAGTACCACTTCTCTTGTCCTGTATACTGGTGTAATTCTCATTATCT
>CAMRHE010001260.1:0-151018 GCA_947044405.1 Leptodactylus fallax
GTAATATACTATATACTACACCGGGGGGGGGGGGGGTCACCTACATGAGGGGGGGTCACCTACATGTAATATACTATATACTACACCGGGGGGGGGGGTCACCTACATGTAATATACTATATACTACACCGGGGGGGGGGGGTCACCTACATGTAATATACTATATACTACACCGGGGGGGGGGGGGTCACCTACATGTAATATACTATATACTACACCGGGGGGGGGGGGGGGGTCACCTACATGTAATATACTATATACTACACCGGGGGGGGGGGGTCACCTACATAAAAAAAAAGAAAAAAACACACGGGGGGGGTCACCTACATGTAATATACTATATACTACACGGGGGGGGTCACCTACATGTAATATACTATATACTACAGGGGGGGGGGTCACCTACATGTAATATACTATATACTACACCGGGGGGGGGGGGTCACCTACATGTAATATACTATATACTACACCGGGGGGGGGGTCACCTACATGTAATATACTATATACTACACCGGGGGGGGGGGGGGGTCACCTACATGTAATATACTATATACTACACCGGGGGGGGTCACCTACATGTAATATACTATATACTACACCGGGGGGGGTCACCTACATGTAATATACTATATACTACACCGGGGGGGGGGGGGGGGGGGTCACCTACATGTAATATACTATATACTACACCGGGGGGGGGGGTCACCTACATGTAATATACTATATACTACACGGGGGGGGGGGGGGGTCACCTACATGTAATATACTATATACTACACCGGGGGGGGGGGTCACCTACATGTAATATACTATATACTACACCGGGGGGGGTCACCTACATGTAATATACTATATACTACACCGGGGGGGGGGGGGTCACCTACATGTAATATACTATATACTACGGGGGGGGGTCACCTACATGTAATATACTATATACTACACCGGGGGGGGGGGGGGGGGGGGGGTCACCTACATGTAATATACTATATACTACACCGGGGGGGGGGGGGTCACCTACATGTAATATACTATATACTACACCGGGGGGGGGGGGGTCACCTACATGTAATATACTATATAATAGGCGGGGGGGGGTCACCTACATGTAATATACTATATACTACGGGGGGGGGGGGGGGGGGGTCACCTACATGTAATATACTATAAAAGGGGGAAGTAATATACATATACGTACAAGCTACATGTAATATACTATATACTACACGGGGGGGGGGGGGGGTCACCTACATGTAATATACTATATACTACACCGGGGGGGGGGGGGGGGTCACCTACATGTAATATACTATATACTACACCGGGGGGGTCACCTACATAGAAAACAAAAAAAGGGGGGGGTCACCTACATGTAATATACTATATACTACACCGGGGGGGGGGGGGGCACCACATGAAAAAACGGGGGGTCACCTACATGTAATATACTATATACTACACTGGGGGGTCCCCTACATGTAGTATACTATATACTACACGGGGGGGGGGGGGTCACCTACATGTAATATACTATATACTACACGGGGGGGGGGGGGGGTCACCTACATGTAATATACTATATACTACACCGGGGGGGGGGGGGGGTCACCTACATGTAATATACTATCGATAAGCCTGGGACGTTAACCCCTTCATGTCACCGGCTCACATATGAAGCTCTCAGGTCAGGCAGGCATCTAGGTGGCGGTGTGTGCAGGCCCTCGCACGCTCCAGATTAGTGTCATGTGATGTCTGCAGCCGCCTGCTCTCATTAACCCCGACACTACTTCATCAGTCAGTGAATTAACCCCTAGGCTCAGAGTCTGCTGGCACAGGGTCCGGGTACATGGAATCACATACAGATGTTTCCTCGCATGAGGGGCGGCCATTAACCATAGAGGGTAATTATCCAAAACATACAGTAAGACAGGTGGCAGAGTAGCTGTGTATGATGTAGCAGAGCTGACTCAGTGCTGGTGCACAATGTAGCAGTAATGGAACCACTTGATGTAGCAGTGCTGGGCCAGGGGCATAGGAGAGTTAGGCCACAGTTGTAGCAGAGTTGGACTAGTGATGCAGAAACATTGAGTAATTGGTTGCAGGGCTGGACCAGCAGTTTAGCAGAGCTGGGTCTGTAATGTCATGAAGTTAAGCCAGCAGTGTAGCAGGGTTGGCCAAGCAGTGTAGCAGAGTTGGCCAAGCAGTGTAGCAGAGTTGGCCCAGCAGTGTAGCAGAGTTGGCCCAGCAGTGTAGCAAAGTTGGCCCAGCAGTGTAGCAGAGTTGGCCCAGCAGTGTAGCAGAGTTGGCCCAGCAGTGTAGCAGAGTTGGACCAGCAGTAGTATAGCAGAGTTGGCCCAGCAGTGTAGCAGAGTTGGCCCAGCAGTGTAGCAGAGTTGGACCAGCAGTAGTATAGCAGAGTTGGCCCAGCAGTGTAGCAGAGTTGGACCAGCAGTAGTATAGCAGAGTTGGCCCAGCAGTGTAGCAGAGTTGGCCCAGCAGTTTAGCAGAGTTGGCCCAGCAGTGTAGTAGAGTTGGCCCAACAGTGTAGCAGAGTTGGCCCAGCAGTGTCGCAGAGTTGGCCCAGCAGTGTAGCAGAGCTAGTCACTGCAGAAGACAACCCCTATAATAAACAACCCTGATGGGTGACATCACTAGTGAGCACTGGGGTGCCCTGCTGTGTCTGCTGATCTAGGGGAATCCCACGGGTCAGGCCACTACTATTTTGTTAGCTATATCTCATTCTGGAAAAGCTGAGTGACAACCTTTGCTTTTTATATGGAGATTACAATCCAGCATACCTAGAGCTGTGCTGATTACAATAGCATGTGGGGTTGTGTTATTAAGTCACATGACAAGTATTAAAGGGACGGTAGCATGCAGATCTTACTTTGCTCTCTTTGCCATTTCGTTGCCATCCCAGCGGGGGCTGTACGGATAGTTCTTCTGGGCCTGGGAATACAGCTGCCCGCTGTTGGTGAAGTGGTAGACGGACTGAAATGTCAGCATGGGCTGATCCCGGGGGAAATACAGCGGCAGGTCAACTGCAAAGAGACAGACACAATCTGTAAGGACAGCAAGTACAGAACATAAAGGGTTAAATGCGATGTAAACGGCAATGGTGATGATCGGAAACTCTGCCCCCTACCAGTCAAGAACACAAACTACGCCTCACATCTGCCCAAGGCAAAGTTTTCATTACATTGCTGAGATTTCCAGCTAGGAGAGGGGGAGAGAGAGCTGCATCCTGCAGTGTCCGAACACAGACCTATTCCCAGGACTGCAGCAGAGATCAAACAACGTGAAACGCAGGTCAAATAAGAAAAAAAAAAAAAAATGAGTTTTCAAATGGCTGAAGGATAATATTCTGCATTAATGATATTGTACCAATTCTGCATTGCGGCTGATACTCCAATCCCATCCAGAGCTGCATAGGAAATTCCGCCTACAATCCCTCAGCATGATCCCGACCGACACATCTCTAATAGATTAGCTGAAAAGCCGAAATGCATTGCACGCAGTTGCAGGGAATAGTGAGAGCTGACATTTTTCAGCATCGCTTGCTGTACTGCGACTTGTGTAAATGCTACATCCCTAATAACGTGTTACAGCATTACAGCAAAGCAAGCCCTTTACAGATACTGAACCAGCAGGGACTGCTGTGAGTTGCTGCATCTTACCAGGAAGCAAACAGAATACTGAGAGCAGCTTTGGATGTGATTGGAGTAGAAGACGAAGATGAGTAATACAAGAAACATATTATTTTCCGGTTGAGATGACACAGAATATAAGATGTGCACTTCAGGTTATTTTTACATTAGTAGCCATGACCAAGGTCCTCCCCCCGCTCAGTTATTAGACCGTACAAGGTGACCCCCGCGGGCAGGTACTCGACGTCCTCCCTCCGACCTTCACAGATGCTTCTTTATTGCAGATCTTGGGGCTGATTAATAACTAATTCTGCAGATAATGACCGCCATGTCCGGGAGCAGAACATCTCATGCCAGGGACAAGATGTCACCGCTGGGCTTCTCAATGACATCCCAGCTCACTGCCATCTTAAAGGGGAACGCCACAGACACTGGTGTCAATATACAGAGGAGACGGGTGTAATGCAAGGCTCGAAGTGCAAAGTATGTCACAGAAGGGTCTTTCCAAAAGGTATTCTGGCCAGAGGTGCCATTTCCATGAATACTAAAAGGTAAATCCTGGCAACCATTGCAGGTTTTGACCCCCACCCATGTAGCATTTATCATCTACCCAGTGACAAAATGCTCCTGGCAATAATACCATTTTAAAAGGGACCCCTCACCACCTCCACCTCACTGTATCATTTAATAGCTGCCCCTTCACTGATTCCGATGCAGTTGGAATTTTTCTCTAGCCCCCACCATTCTTGAGCAATCATTACTGTTAGTTTCAGTGCAATTATGCTCCCTACTGTCAGGTGGGCGGTGTCTGTCTTCCTGCTACAGCCAAGTACCGCCCACTCGACAGTAGGGAGTATAACTGTACTGAAACTAACAGCAAACATTGCTCAGGAATGGTGGGGGCTAGAGAAAAAAATTTCAACTGTGTCAGAATCAGAGGAGGGGCAGCTATTAAAGAATGAAAAGAGTTGGAGTTGGTGAAAGGTCCCCTTCAAGACAATTCTGTACCCTTGTTTGCCAGTGCCGTGGATCCAGTGGAGAGGGCAGTATCACAGAGCTTCTCACCTCCTTATAGTGGATGGGACCAACCAGGTCCACTTGGAACCCCACCCATCACAAAACTGTGGCTAGGACGACTATGAAGGCTGTGGTGGGTGCCCATTTGTACCATGCACAGTCTATGGCACTGACATGGCCATGTATACCCTTGGCCACCGGCCCTTTCAAATGTCTCATAACTGTGGTCTTGCACATGCCAGGACCGGCAACCAGTGTCCAACCAACCTAGCACCACCTATCCCTTGTTTCTGTCATGGATACCCCTCTAAGTGTAAGGACCTCTCTGAAGGGCGTTAAGGGTGACCTGAACCTCCAACGAGATGTTGTAGCAGGACCTTAAAGGGACGGCTTGTGCTCGGACGTCTCCACTATGGTCAAATTACAGTAACAGAAATGGAGGAGGGGGGCGCAACTGCAGTGCCTCCGCCTATGAGTAAGCCTCATGCTGATTGGTTAGTACATACAGTACTGTCTGCAGCTGATTTCTCTTTTGTGGTGCCTCCGCCTATGAGTAAGCCTCATGCTGATTGGTTAGTACATACAGTACTGTCTGCAGCTGATTTCTCTTTTGTGGTGCCTCCGCCTATGAGTAAGCCTCATGCTGATTGGTTAGTACATACAGTACTGTCTGCAGCTGATTTCTCTTTTGTGGTGCCTCCGCCTATGAGTAAGCCTCATGCTGATTGGTTAGTACATACAGTACTGTCTGCAGCTGATTTCTCTTTTGTGGTGCCTCCGCCTATGAGTAAACCTCATTCTGATTGGTTAGTACATACAGTACTGTCTGCAGATGATTTCTCTTTTGCAGTGCCGGACACTCTTGTAGTTTAGGGGGCAGTTACTTTTTCACAGCACCCCGCTTCTTCCCCCCCCGTCTATGGGTTGTGTAGCTCATACCCTTTACATCTATGGAGCTGAACTGCAATACCAGATACAACCAATAGGGAGGCGCAGTTTCTAGAAGAAAGCAGCCATGTTTTTCTATGCAGGGGGCACTCCGATCAGGGGGATGACCATTCATGCAGTACACTGATGTGACCCTGGAGCCCCCCAGCACTCAGCAGCTGCCCGGGGTGAAGGAGAGAGTGCAGGAGCTGAGCCGTAATCTCTGACTTATTGTCAGTCATGCCTGGAATTCAGACAGGAAGTCACCTGAAATCACCCAGCGGTGGGACTGGCAGCCGCACACATGCCATACAGCACATTCTATACCCGGCTGTTTACAATACCCAAGTACAGAGACGCACGCAACGAGCGCTGGCCGGGGGTGCTGCCAGGTCACTGCAGGGAAGGCTGAGCTGCAGTGTGCACGAGGGGTTACCAGAGGACAGAGGCCCCGGGGAAGAGGGAGCATATTATATACTGTATATTATATATATGTACTCCGAGGAGGGGAAGAGGGAGCATATTATATACTGTATATTATATATATATGTACTCCGAGGGAGGGGGAGAGGGAGCATATTATATACTGTATATTATATATATGTACTCCGAGGAGGGGGGAGAGGGAGCATATTATATACTGTATATTATATATATGTACTCCGAGGAGGGGGAGAGGGAGCATATTATATACTGTATATTATATATATGTACTCCGAGGACGGGAAGAGGGAGCATATTATATACTGTATATTATATATATGTACTCCGAGGAGGGGGGAGAGGGAGCATATTATATACTGTATATTATATATATATATATATGTACTCCGAGGAGGGGAAGAGGGAGCATATTATATACTGTATATTATATATATGTACTCCGAGGGAGGGGGAGAGGGAGCATATTATATACTGTATATTATATATATGTACTCCGAGGAGGGGAAGAGGAAGCATATTATATACTGTATATTATATATATGTACTCCGAGGAGGGGGAGAGGGAGCATATTATATACTGTATATTATATATATGTACTCCGAGGAGGGGGAGAGGGAGCATATTATATACATGTACTCCGAGGACGGGAAGAGGGAGCATATTATGTACTGTGTTATATATATATGTACTCCGAGGAGGGGGAGAGGGAGCATATTATATACTGTATATTATATATATATATGTACTCCGAGGAGGGGAAGAGGGAGCATATATACTGTATATTATATATATGTACTCCGAGGAGGGGAAGAGGGAGCATATTATATACTGTATATTATATATATGTACTCCGAGGAGGGGAAGAGGGAGCATATTATATACTGTATATTATATATATGTACTCCGAGGAGGGGGAAGAGGGAGCATATTATATACTGTATATTATATATATGTACTCCGAGGACGGGAAGAGGGAGCATATTATATACTGTATATTATATATATGTACTCCGAGGAGGGGGAGA
This sequence comes from Leptodactylus fallax, assembly GCA_947044405.1. NCBI lineage: Eukaryota > Metazoa > Chordata > Amphibia > Anura > Leptodactylidae > Leptodactylus > Leptodactylus fallax. The sequence goes on from CAMRHE010001260.1 coordinate 7,065, forward strand.
GGGAGCATATTATATACTGTATATTATATATATGTACTCCGAGGAGGGGGAGAGGGAGCATATTATATACTGTATATTATATATATGTACTCCGAGGACGGGAAGAGGGAGCATATTATATACTGTATATTATATATATGTACTCCGAGGGAGGGGGGAGAGGGAGCATATTATATACTGTATATTATATATATATATGTACTCCGAGGAGGGGAAGAGGGAGCATATTATATACTGTATATTATATATATGTACTCCGAGGACGGGAAGAGGGAGCATATTATATACTGTATATTATATATATGTACTCCGAGGAGGGGGAGAGGGAGCATATTATATACTGTATATTATATATATGTACTCCGAGGAGGGGGAGAGGGAGCATATTATATACTGTATATTATATATATGTACTCCGAGGAGGGGGGAGAGGGATCATATTATATACTGTATATTATATATATGTACTCCGAGGACGGGAAGAGGGAGCATATTATATACTGTATATGACGAGGGGGGGGGGGGAAAAACGATATATATATATGTACTCCGAGGACGGGAAGAGGGAGCATATTATATACTGTATATTATATATATGTACTCCGAGGACGGGAAGAGGGAGCATATTATATACTGTATATTATATATATGTACTCCGAGGAGGGGGAGAGGGAGCATATTATATACTGTATATATATATATATGTACTCCGAGGAGGGGGAGAGGGAGCATATTATATACTGTATATTATATATATGTACTCCGAGGAGGGGGAGAGGGAGCATATTATATACTGTATATTATATATATGTACTCCGAGGAGGGGGAGAGGGAGCATATTATATACTGTATATTATAGTATATATATGTACTCCGAGGAGGGGGAGAGGGAGCATATTATATACTGTATATTATATATATGTACTCCGAGGACGGGAAGAGGGAGCATATTATATACTGTATATTATATATATATGTACTCCGAGGACGGGAAGAGGGAGCATATTATATACTGTATATTATATATATGTACTCCGAGGAGGGGGAGAGGGAGCATATTATATACTGTATATTATATATATGTACTCCGAGGAGGGGGAGAGGGAGCATATTATATACTGTATATTATATATATGTACTCCGAGGAGGGGGAGAGGGAGCATATTATATATATTTACTCTGAGGAGGGGGTATATTATATACTGTATATTATATATATATGTACTCCATACTAATATAAGAGGAGGGGAGAGGGAGCACAGGAGCAGTGACTATAGATTATATATACTCCATACTACTATAGTACTACTTGATAGATAGATATGAGATAGATAGATATGAGATAGATAGATATGAGATAGATAGATAGATAGATAGATAGATATGAGATAGATAGATAGATAGATAGATAGAAATGAGATAGATAGATATGAGATAGATATGAGATAGATAGATATGAGATAGATATGAGATAGATAGATATGAGATAGATAGATAGATATGAGAAAGATAGATATGAGATAGATAGATAGATATGAGAAAGATAGATATGAGATAGATAGATATGAGATAGATAGATAGATAGATAGATAGATAGATATAATAGTAGATAGATAGATAGATAGATAGATAGATACTTAGCTAGATAAATAGACAGACATCAGGGTGTGACTAGTGGGGTAGCGGCTGTTGTGTATACTGGGTTCACCCTTTCCTGGCTGCAGCACCATTGTTGGATGTTTTTCTGCTCCTGTTTTTCTCCCGCAGCAGGTGTGAACAGTGTCCTATAATACTTTATTACTGGCTCCTGTACCTGGCTCAGAATTACTGGGCCTATAGATTATATAAATGGGTAAAGTCGCTCTCGCTGGGGCGGTCCCACTATCAGGTGAGTCTGGGTGCTGCACACATCTTATCTGCAGCCTTACAATTCCTGGCCACATTCTATCTAGAAGAAAGGCAGAGCAAATAGTAACCGGGCTCGGCCCCTGAATACAGATAAGGAAACCACGAAACACAGCTCTGCCTGCCACGGGGGCAGGATCTCAGCACGGGGGCCGCATCTCAGCACGGGGGCCGCATCTTGGGCTCGAGGACATGATATTGTGGACTGAGCAGTCAATATGGCTGCCACAGAGGCGGTCACTCAGTTTTCCCAGAATCCTCAGCAGCAAATCTGTTAACATTTACAATGATAGGGTTTGTAATCCTGACTACTATCCAGATTTGCCACTCAGGGGGATGGGAAAGCTGGGTGTCAACCCTTCAGATCTTGTAATGACGCCATATTGGATGTCATTCAGAGATACAACTTTTTGGTGTCAGAACAGAATTTTTCAGGATCTGACATATGAGGATGACGAAGATGGTGAGTTGTGAGGAAATTATCCTAAAAACAGTCACTACTGGGAATCGCCGCGCTTCCTGTTACTGGATGCGACCGCGACATCTGGAGCGCACATGGCGGATGGGCAGCGGCACCGAACATTTGCCCCAGCCTCTCCACCAAGGTGCCCCCATCTCATCAGCGCCCCCTAGTCACCACCACACAGTCATTTACTGACCAAAGGTTTACTTACTTTCCATTAACTAATTCAAAGGAGCAGAACTGCAGTGTAAAGCATGAGTGCACAGAGCAGCAAGAGAGAGAGCAGCAGGGGACAGAGCAGCAGGGGACAGAGCAGCAGGGGACAGAGCAGCAGGAGACAGAGCAGCAGGAGACAGAGCAGCAAGGGACAGAGCAGCAAGGGACAGAGCAGCAAGGGACAGAGCAGCAGGAGACAGAGCAGCAGGGGAGAGAGCAGCAGGGGAGAGAAGGGGACAGAGCAGCAGGGGACAGAGCAGCAAGAGACAGAGCAGCAAGGGACAGAGCGGCAAGGGGCAGAACGGCAAGGGACAGAACGGCAAGAGACAGAGCGGCAAGAGAGAGAGCGGCAAGGGACAGAGCGGCAAGGGACAGAGCAGCAGGGGACAGAGCAGCAGGAGACAGAGCAGCAAGGGACAGAGCGGCAAGAGAGAGAGCGGCAAGGGACAGAGCGGCAAGGGACAGAGCGGCAGGGGACAGAGCAGCAAGGGACAGAGCAGCAAGAGAGAGAGCGGCAAGGGACAGAGCGGGCAAGGGACAGAGCAGCAGGGGAGAGAGCAGCAGGGGACAGAGCAGCAGGGGACAGAACAGCAGGGGACAGAGCAGCAGGGGACAGAGCAGCAGGGGAGAGAGCAGCAGGGGACAGAGCAGCAGGGGACAGAGAGAGGAGAGACAGAACAGCAGGGGACAGAGCAGCAGGGGACAGAGCAGCAGGGGACAGAGCAGCAGGGGACAGAACAGCAAGAGACAGAGCAGCAGGGGACAGAGCAGCAAGAGACAGAGCAGCAGGGGACAGAACAGCAAGAGACAGAGCAAGGGACAGAGGGGCAGAGCGGCAAGGGGCAGAACGGCAAGAGACAGAGCGGCAAGAGACAGAGCAGCAAGAGAGAGAGCGGCAAGGGACAGAGCGGCAAGGGACAGAGCAGCAAGGGACAGAGCAGCAAGGGACAGAGCAGCAGGAGACAGAGCAGCAAGGGACAGAGCGGCAAGAGAGAGAGCGGCAAGGGGACAGAGCGGCAAGGGACAGAGCGGCAAGGGACAGAGCGGCAAGGGACAGAGCGGCAAGGGACAGAGCAGCAGGGGACAGAGCAGCAAGGGACAGGACAGCAAGGGACAGGACAGCAAGGGACAGAGCTGCTGAGCTGGAGTCACTGCCACTAACTGCCCATAAAGCAGCTGGCACTGAAGATATCTAGCTGTGGGCGCCATGCTCTGAGGTCCCAGACCTTCTGAAGAATTTGAGAAGTCACAATAAAGACACTGACAAAACCCTCCATATCAGGGGCCCTGAGGTCAATCAGGAATCCTGCCCTACACAATAAGGGGTCTTTGTAAGGATCTTATGGGATAACGAGAGGGGTAGTAATGGGAAACACCCTCCTGCCCCACAAACTCCCAGAGGGGTCGAGGGCATTAGACAGGAATAGCAATAGCAGCTCTACATTTATTTTTAGTTAGGTTTAGTTGCTTATAGTCCTTTCTGTAATAATATACCAATAGGAACAAGCAAAGCTGCACTGTAAAGCAAGAGTGTAGAAGCCTGAAGATGATGAGAGAGGAAGTGTACTTATTCAGACCATGAAGGGAGGATGGAGTCACTGGGTCCATATTATACTCCAGAGCTGTGCTCACTATTCTGCTGGTGCAGTCACTGTGTACATACATTACATTACTTATCCTGTACTGATCCTGAGTTACATCCTGTATTATACTCCAGAGCTGCGCTCACTATTCTGCTGGTGCAGTCACTGTGTATATACATTACATTACTTATCCTGTACTGATCCTGAGTTATATCCTGTATTATACTCCAGAGCTGCGCTCACTATTCTGCTGGTGCAGTCACTGTGTACATACATTACATTACTTATCCTGTACTGATCCTGAGTTACATCCTGTATTATACTCCAGAGCTGTGCTCACTATTCTGCTGGTACAGTCACTGTGTATATACATTACATTACTTATCCTGTACTGATCCTGAGTTACATCCTGTATTATACTCCAGAGCTGCGCTCACTATTCTGCTGGTGCAGTCACTGTGTATATACATTACATTACTTATCCTGTACTGATCCTGAGTTACATCCTGTATTATACTCCAGAGCTGCGCTCACTATTCTGCTGGTGCAGTCACTGTGTATATACATTACATTACTTATCCTGTACCGATCCTGAGTTACATCCTGTATTATACTCCAGAGCTGCGCTCACTATTCTGCTGGTGCAGTCACTGTGTACATACATTACATTACTTATCCTGTACCGATCCTGAGTTACATCCTGTATTATACTCCAGAGCTGCGCTCACTATTCTGCTGGTGCAGTCACTGTGTACATACATTACATTACTTATCCTGTATTATACTCCAGAGCTGCGCTCACTATTCTGCTGGTACAGTCACTGTGTACATACATTACATTACTTATCCTGTATTACACTCCAGAGCTGCACTCTCTATTCCACATGGTTCACATCTCCCAGCATTCCCTGCTTGTTCGGTGTCGTTGCTCTGACAGATGGATAGTTACAGGCTGACACTCATTGCTGGTGGATTGACCCATGTTCACACTTGGGCCTTGGACATCAGCATGGGAACTTTCTATGATTTTATACGGATATGCCCCAGTCAGGGGATCCCTTTAAGTTGGCACGTCCCCTGTTTAGGGTGTCCATGGTGGCGACCTGTACTGTAGCGCAGCGCTCTGTTTCATCACCCGCTGACTCACTCCTCTAGAGCTGACTATAGACAATGACTGATGACTAATGTCTGTATAGAGGGAAAGTGCCAGCAGACCCCGCGCTTACTCATCCCGCTCAGCATGGCGGCTGCTGCTGTAAGCGATTACAATGCTTTTATCTGTGCTGCATCTTTTTATGGCACAACACAACACTTCAGGGCCTAAAAATAGCGGAGCTGTAGTGGTGATTCACCAGATATCACGAGCCGCCGGCGCAGCGTACAGTATGATTATATAACCGCGACATGAACTGTCATATTATTTTGTAAGAGGATAGGTGCACGGAAGGTGAATGACACAGCCGCAAGACACCGAGGTGGCAGCTACTTAGTGCCTCGCGCTCCGGTTTTTCGTGGAATGTTCTTAATAAATGTAGATTTTCCACGGACGCTGCATCTTCACTCGGCCGCGTCTTGGACTGATCAGCTTTAGCCATGTACCCTTATTTTGCTTGGCCTATAAGACATGGTGGTCTAGGGTGATGAGAGGGTTAATATGGAGAACCTTAATAGCCTAGGGCAGTGGAGGGGTAAAGGTCTAAGGATGTGAAGGGGTTAATAATAACTTCCCTGTAGGAATAGGAACTTTCTTGGTGCTGTAGAGAGGTGACAAAGGTAACACCAGGTTCCTGGTGGTGTAGGGTTGTGAAGAGGTTAGTAGTCTAGGGTGGTGGAGGGGTTAATGCCAATATCCCGAGTAATCAAGATCTCCCTGGTGGTGTAGGGTGGCAAAGTCTATCCTGGTGATCTGGGGAGGTAAAGGACAAAATGACAGCACCCTCAGTAGTCTAGGGTGGTTAAGGGGTTAATGCCAATATCTCTAGTGGTCAGGGGCTTCTTGGTGGCCTCAGGTATATGTGGTGGTGTCAGATAGTGCAGCCTGTACTGTTGGCTTCCATGATAGTGGAGGATAATGAAAGGGTTAATGTCTGCCGCCCTGGTAGTCTAGGCTAGTGGAGGGGTCAATGACAACATTCCTAGTGGTATAGGTTTTACTTGCATTGTGGGGTAATTGAAAGGGAATTTTTTGGTGGTCTACAAGTAGTGGAAGGGTTAATGTCAGTATCCCTAGTGGCCTAGCGCGATGGAAGGGTTAATGTCAGTATCCCTAGTGGTCTAGCGCGATGGAAGGGTTAATGTCAGTATCCCTAGTGGTAGCACGAGGAGGGTAAGCGGCCCGGCTAGGCGCGATGGAAGGGTTAATGCCAGCACCCTGGTGGTCTAGGGCGGTGAGGTGGTCAGTGTGGGCTTTCCTGGTGATGCAGAGTAAACTACACTATATACAATCCTTCTCGTTCATCATGTCAGTCAGTTTTGAGGCTTTCCTGATGGTCTCCTGGGCCCCTGCCGCCCCCTGCTGACATAAGTCATAGGGTGGACTACAGGTATTAGGAATCTGTCGGGATTTGGATCTTTCTCCGGCCCTGCTTGCAGTACAGCAGAGGAGAGGAGAAGTGTTACTGCTATGCAGAGATTGCAGCAGAGCCACAGACCTCAGGGCAACAAAGAGTTAACACTTCTGTAAACCAAAGTAAAAATGTAAGAAAGTCTTAAAGATGTTATCTGAGGGCAAGACAGAGAGGAGGAGGAGGGAGTGCAAGTACCAGGGGGGCCGCGGGCTCTGTGTCTGCAGGGTGCATGTACAGAACTGTAGGGTGTAGATTGTGGGGTGCTGGGTCTGTGTACAGGATTGTGGGGTGCTGGGTCCGTGTATAGGATTGTGGGGTGCTGGGTCTGTGTATAGGATTGTGGGGTGCTGAGCTATGTATAGGGTTGTGGGGTGTTACAGGATTGTGGGGTTCTGGGTCTGTGTACAGGATTGTGGGGTTCTGGGTCTGTGTACAGGATTGTGGGGTTCTGGGTCTGTGTACAGGATTGTGGGGTTCTGGGTCTGTGTACAGGATTGTGGGGTTCTGGGTCTGTGTACAGGATTGTGGGGTGCTGGGCTATGTATAGGATTGTGGGGTGCTGGGTGTGTGTACGGGATTGTGGGGTTCTGGGTCTGTGTACAGGATTGTGGGGTGCTGGGTCTGTGTACAGGATTGTGGGGTGCTGGGTCTGTGTACAGGATTGTGGGGTTCTGGGTCTGTGTACAGGATTGTGGGGTGCTGGGCTATGTATAGGATTGTGGGGTGCTGGGTGTGTGTACGGGATTGTGGGGTTCTGGGTCTGTGTACAGGATTGTGGGGTGCTGGGTCTGTGTACAGGATTGTGGGGTGCTGGGTGTGTGTACAGGATTGTGGGGTTCTGGGTCTGTGTACAGGATTGTGGGGTGCTGGGCTATGTATAGGATTGTGGGGTGCTGGGTGTGTGTACGGGATTGTGGGGTTCTGGGTCTGTGTACAGGATTGTGGGGTTCTGGGTCTGTGTACAGGATTGTGGGGTGCTGGGTGTGTGTACAGGATTGTGGGGTGCTGGGCTATGTATAGGATTGTGGGGTGCTGGGTGTGTGTACAGGATTGTGGGGTGCTGGGTCTGTGTACAGGATTGTGGGGTGCTGGGTCTGTGTACAGGATTGTGGGGTGCTGGGCTATGTATAGGATTGTGGGGTGCTGGGTGTGTGACAGGGGGGTACAGGATTGTGGGGTGCCTTGTCTCAGTATAGCATTGTGGGGTGCTGGTCTGTGTAAAGGATTGTGGCTTATGTATAGGATTTTGGGGTGCTGGGTCTGAGTATAGGGCTGCGGGGTGTGTATAGGATTGCGGGGTGCTGTGTTTGGTGTATAGGGTTGGGGGGGTGTTAGAGGTGATACCATATTACACCTGGCAGCCTGTACCCTGGCATCGCCCACAGATTTGTGGGTACATGAGCAGCACACACCGGCCTTGTTCTTCTCCCATCCTCGCAGCTTATAGGATCCAAGTCTCCATGACAACATACACAAGCCCCAAAACACAAGCTCCACGTCCCACAACTTCTGGGTGTGGGAATGGAAACATCTAGATCATCTGTCAAATGTCTGCAGGAAGAGCGGGGCAGCCATAAATACAGGGGAGCTGGAGCAGCACCGCCATGACGGTCGACTGTACATCCATGGTGGGGGGGCACACAGGGTCTGGGCGGAGCGGGGTTATGTTACATGTACAACACTACAGCAGATACATGCGATATATAACACTATGGAGAACCATAGTGCAGCGCGGCGTCTCTGCGCTATGTAGCTGGCCCTTGGGTGGCGCTCTCTCCTGCTGACGCCCACTTTGGGTAGGGAGGGGGATATACAACAACTTAGGTCAAAGTGCAGGCCATGAACGCACATACAGGAGTCATCAGGACGACACATGATATTGTTTTCCTTCTGAGAAGTTCTGATTCCTCAGATAACACTGCCTGTCACCCTCAATGACACTCCGTACAGGAGGTGAGGGATGAAAGCGGCGCCTATGGCCGTATATACTCACTGTGCACCAGGAAGCAGAAGTCTTTCCATGTCAACAACAGGGTGAGCTTCGTGAAGCCCTCAGCGTCGTACTCCACCACCCCCCTGCCAAGAGAGGAGAGGAAAGAGTTAATAAGAACAACTGCACCCATCATTTGTGAAGGCCGGACACAATAACAAGTATCTGACAGAAGGGCGCCCCTAATAGTCACACTTACAGGTGTATATCCAAACCATACAGAGCCATTACTGATCCCTCCAGCTAGGTCAAGGCCTTGTGAAGACTGCTGTAGGCACAGATATGGCTGTCTCCCTGTCTCTACAAGTAAATGATGAAGGCACAGATAGTACTACCTGTCTCTCCCAGTATATTATGTAGTCACAGGTAGTACTGTCTCCCTATAAATGATTTAGGCACTGATAGTACTGCTTCCCAGCATGTGCCCCATTACCTCCTTGTAACTAATGAAGGTAAAGATAGTACAAGAAGACACAGAACGGACTGCAGTACTGTGGAAGAGATAGTACTATTTCCCTCTCTCTGTAAATGGTGTAAGCACAGACAGTACTGCATCCTTCTCTCCCTGGAAATGACAAAGACACAGATAGTACTGCCTCCATGCCTCTTCCTGTAACTGATGTAGGTACAGATAGTGCTGCCTCCTTACCTGTTCATGTAAATGACACAGGTACATATAGTACTGCCTCCCTGTATCTCCATCTGATAAATGTAGGTACAGATAGTACACTATGCCTCTCTCTACATGTAAACAATGTAGGTACATATAGTGCTGCCTCCCTGACTTTCCTTGTAAATGATGCAGGTTAAGATAGTACTGGCTACTTGTCTCCCCCTGCAGATGATGAAGGCACTGTTAGTATTCTATCCCTGTCTCTCCCTGTAAATGATGTAGTATTGCCTCCATTTCTCCCTGTGTATCCTATGTAGGTACAGATACTTCTGCCTCCCTGTCTCTTCTCATAAATGAAGTGGCCACAGATAGCAGTCTACTTTTGTCTCCTGTAGAAGATAGAGACACAGATAGTACTGTATCCCTGTCTCTCGCTGTAAATGATGCAGGCACAGATAGCACTGCATTCCTGTCACCCCCTATGACTAATGGAGGTACAGTATTGGCTCGCTGTCTCCCCTTGCTAATTAAATAATCACAGATAGTACTGCCTGCCTGTCTCCACTTGTAGATAATGTAGGCACACATAGTACTGCTACATAGTCTCTCCCTATTAAAGATATAGGTACAGATAGTACTGCCTCCCTGTAAATAAAGCAGATAAATAAGTTCAGTGGATTGTACTAATAAGTAACAGAACTAGGGATGGCTGTCATTAGAAAAAGTTACAAGAGACAAAAGTATAACCGAGAATGCAGAAATTAATCTACTCACGTTCCAAAATGGCTGAGAAAAGCTGCTATATACTCCCGCCTTTTGTGGTACCCCTGAATGACGTACTGCACCTACAGAACAGATCACAAGACACATGAGGAAAGCCTTCTTGTCACGTCCATGTTTTTCTTCTAACTATTTAAAGAGAAAATCTAGTCTTAAATGGAGTGTATAACCAGATCCAGCACAGATAAGATAGGTTAGGGTCACCTGAAAAAAGCACAGTGCTTTACCTTTGTGAATCGCTGCCTCCATTGCTGAGATATCGCTGATTTTGTCAAAATGCAAAGGAACTCCTTGGAGTACGAGGACGCCGCCACTGCTGCAAAAAGCTCACAAAAAAAGCAATATCTTGGGAACAGAGGCAGCGATTCACAAGGCTAAAACACGGTTTGATTCAAGTGACCCTAACCTATCTATCTGCAGGGCTGGGGTGATGTGCTGGGTCTGGTGACACTAACCTATCTATCTGCAGGGCTGGGGTGATGTGCTGGTTCTGGTGACACTAACCTATCTATCTGCAGGGCTGGGGTGATATACTGGGGTCTGGTGACACTAACCTATCTATCTGCAGGGCTGGGGTGATATGCTGAGCCTGGTGACACTAACCTATCTATCTGCAGGGCTGGGGTGATATGCTGGTTCTGGTGACACTAACCTATCTATCTGCAGGGCTGGAGTGATATGCTGGTTCTGGTGACACTAACCTATCTATCTGCAGGGCTGGGGTGATATGCTGGTTCTGGTGACACTAACCTATCTATCTGCAGGGCTGGGGTGATATGCTGGGCCTGGTGACACTAACCTATCTATCTGCAGGGCTGGGGTGATATGTTGGTTCAGGTGACACTAACCTATCTATCTGCAGGGCTGGGGTGATATACTGGGGTCTGGTGACACTAACCTATCTATCTGCAGGACTGGGGTGATATGCTGGATCTGGTGACAGTAACCTATCTATCTGCAGGGCTGGGGTGATATGCTGGGTCTGGTGACACTAACCTATCTATCTGCAGGGCTGGGGTGATATGCTGGTTCTGGTGACACTAACCTATCTATCTGCAGGGCTGGGTGATATGCTGGTTCTGGTGACACTAACCTATCTATCTGCAGGGCTAGGGTGATATGCTGGGTCTGGTGACAGTAACCTATCTATCTGCAGGGCTGGGGTGATATGCTGGGCCTGGTGACACTAACCTATCTATCTGCAGGGCTGGGGTGATATGCTGGTTCTGGTGACACTAACCTATCTATCTGCAGGCTGGGGTGATATGCTGGATCTGGTGACAGTAACCTATCTATCTGCAGGGCTGGGGTGATATGCTGGGCCTGGTGACACTAACCTATCTATCTGCAGGGCTGGGGTGATATGCTGGGCCTGGTGACAGTAACCTATCTATCTGCAGGGCTGGGGTGATATGCTGGTTCTGGTGACACTAACCTATCTATCTGCAGGGCTGGGGTGATATACTGGGGTCTGGTGACACTAACCTATCTATCTGCAGGGCTGGGGTGATATGCTGGGTCTGGTGACACTAACCTATCTATCTGCAGGGCTGGGGTGATATGCTGGTTCTGGTGACACTAACCTATCTATCTGCAGGGCTGGGGTGATATCCTGGGGTCTGGTGACACTAACCTATCTATCTGCAGGGCTGGGGGGATATGCTGGTTCTGGTGACACTAACCTATCTATCTGCGGGGCTGGGGTGATATGCTGGGTCTGGTGACAGTAACCTATCTATCTGCAGGGCTGGGGTGATATACTGGTTCTGATGACACTAACCTATCTATCTGCAGGGCTGGGGTGATATGCTAGGTCTGGTGACACTAACCTATCTATCTGCAGGGCTGGGGTGATATGCTGGGTCTGGTGACACTAACCTATCTATCTGCAGGGCTGGGGTGATATGCTGGTTCTGGTGACACTAACCTATCTATCTGCAGGGCTGGGGTGATATGCTGGGTCTGGTGACACTAACCTATCTATCTGCAGGGCTGGGGTGATATGCTGGGCCTGGTGACACTAACCTATCTATCTGCAGGGCTGGGGTGATATGTTGGTTCAGGTGACACTAACCTATCTATCTGCAGGGCTGGGGTGATATACTGGGGTCTGGTGACACTAACCTATCTATCTGCAGGACTGGGGTGATATGCTGGATCTGGTGACAGTAACCTATCTATCTGCAGGGCTGGGGTGATATGCTGGGTCTGGTGACACTAACCTATCTATCTGCAGGGCTGGGGTGATATGCTGGTTCTGGTGACACTAACCTATCTATCTGCAGGGCTGGGTGATATGCTGGTTCTGGTGACACTAACCTATCTATCTGCAGGGCTAGGGTGATATGCTGGGTCTGGTGACAGTAACCTATCTATCTGCAGGGCTGGGGTGATATGCTGGGCCTGGTGACACTAACCTATCTATCTGCAGGGCTGGGGTGATATGCTGGTTCTGGTGACACTAACCTATCTATCTGCAGGCTGGGGTGATATGCTGGATCTGGTGACAGTAACCTATCTATCTGCAGGGCTGGGGTGATATGCTGGGCCTGGTGACACTAACCTATCTATCTGCAGGGCTGGGGTGATATGCTGGGCCTGGTGACAGTAACCTATCTATCTGCAGGGCTGGGGTGATATGCTGGTTCTGGTGACACTAACCTATCTATCTGCAGGACTGGGGTGATATGCTGGTTCTGGTGACACTAACCTATCTATCTGCAGGGCTGGGGTGATATACTGGGGTCTGGTGACACTAACCTATCTATCTGCAGGGCTGGGGTGATATGCTGGGTCTGGTGACACTAACCTATCTATCTGCAGGGCTGGGGTGATATGCTGGTTCTGGTGACACTAACCTATCTATCTGCAGGGCTGGGGTGATATGCTGGATCTGGTGACACTAACCTATCTATCTGCAGGGCTGGGGTGATATGCTGGATCTGGTGACACACTCCATTTAAGTCTAATTGAAGAATATATTAAGGGACTGCTTGAATAGCAACTCCCTAATATAATGCTGTTATTACAATGACTCCAAATCTACAGCGGCGATAAAAATGAAATCCAGGAAATGGGAAAGATGGGTTACCTTTATAGCTGCCATGCAGATTCTCAGAAATGGTGGCATTAATAACCTTAAGACATCCAAAGGATATGGAGCTACTCTTTAAAAAGTAATTGTCTATGACAACTAGAAAAACTAGCCCCAACCTGCCATGCACTGTACCCATCCTGACCCTGTAGAGCGAGTGTACAGGGTCCTGGCCCCCTCCTCCATTCAGGTGCCACATTAGTGACGGGCATGCCAGCCATATAAACATTAGAAGTCGGAAACACCTGCTATATTGTAGCAAGGAACAGTAAATCTGGGCAACTTCATCATCCAGTTTTCCACTTCTCGGCCACAGGCTGACCCAGATTTTTTTTTCTTAAGTTCTCTGTGAACTTGGCAAGCGATGGGGAAGACCATGTCATGTGTTTTCTCTGGCAGCGGACGGCTGGATTTCCTCAGCTGCACGGGTATTTTACAGCATAAATTAAAACCATGGAGAGAGATGATGTGTGAGGAGCGCGGCCATTACTCTGCGGGATGATGGAGAGCGGGGGCGCTGCACTACTCTGACAATGGCTCAGGCCTATACTACAGAATTGATACAACTCCTAAGGCCTACGTCCGCCATAAAACACCCTCACAGTCATAAAGAACATACAAGAACAATCTCCTAGCAGTTGTGTCTCCATGGTAACAGACTACAAACGATCCCTGTGTAGTCTGATCTTCTTTCTATCTATTGCTAACATATACTCAGTAAGTAAAGAGGAGATGGAAGAGAACAGAACTGTGCAGATTACCAATGGCTAGTGAGTGGGGCAGTCAGGACTCGGCCATAGTAAGATAGTCCATGGGTTTATAACACCTGTGACGTCTAGGAAACAGAAGGGGCAAGTGATGATCTAGGGGGTAAAGGGGTCTATAGCAGAGAGGGGGGTTAGTGACAGTAAGCCTGGTGGTCTAGGGACATTATCGGCATCTCTGATAGTCTAAAGAAGAAAAGGGGTAACTATCGGAATCCATGGTGGTCTAGGAGAAAGTGTTACTGGCAACATCTTTGGTGGTCTAGGGCACAAAGGGGGTTAAAGGGGTTGTTCAGACATTATAGGAAACTCAGGGCATGAAGCCTATAAAACAATCTCTCCCCGATATTCTGTTACCCTTTCCCTCCTGTGCCTGAACTCACTGGGCCAGAAGTGGAGAGGCTCACATGCCCGCTGAGACCGGTGACATCACTCACACATGTCCTTATAAGTGACTGCTGAGGTCGGTCTCAGTAGTCATGTGAGCCTCTCTACATGCAGTACAGACACCATCTTATCACGAGCCAAGTCAGTAAGGAAGGCGATCTGTACTAACGTAGGGTCAGATGGAGACAGAGAGATAAACACAGCAAAGAGAAGTCTGACAACCCAAACACAAGAAAGGAGAGTCTTGTACTCATGTGGTCAGCAGAAAGCAACAGAAACCTGATGAGACAATTTAAAGCATATGGTCAGCTGTGAGCCACAAATCCCAGACTACAGCCACACATCATGGAGATTCCTACAAAGTGGAACATGTCACTTATGAGAAGAGCCTTTAATCACCAACAAGTGACTGTCAACATACACACGTGGACAAAATTGTTGGTCCCCTCCCTCGTTTAATGAAAGAAAACCCCACAATGGTCACAGAAACAACTTGAATCTGACAAAAGTAATAATATATAAAAATTCTATGAAAATGAACCAATGAAAGTCAGACATTGCTTTCCAACCAGACTTCAGCATGAAACAGGCCTGGACAGAAATGAGGGTTCCCTTAATATTTAGTTGCACAACCTTTTGAGGCAATCCCTGCAATCAGACGATTCCTGTAACTGTCACTGAGACTTCTGCACCTCTCAGCAGGGATTTTGGCCGCTCCTCATGAGCAAACTGCTCCAGTTGTCTCGGGTGTGAAGGGTGCCTTTTCCAGACGGCATGTTTCAGCTCCTTCCAAGGTATAGGATTTAGGTCAGGGCTCATAGAAGGCCACTTCAGAATAGTCCAATGTTTTCCTCTTAGCCATTCTTGGGGGTTTTTAGCTGTGTTTTGGGTCATTATCCTGATACAAGACCCATGACCTGCGACTGAGACCAAGCTTTCTGACACTGGGCAGCACATTTCTCTCTAGAATCCCTTGATAGTCTTGAGATTTCATTGTACCCTGCACAGATTCAAGACACCCTGTGCCAGATGCAGCAAAGCAGCCCCAGAACATAACAGAGCCTCCTCCATGTGTCACAGTAGGGACAGTGTTCTTTTCAAGATAGGCTTCATTTTTCCGTCTGTGAACATAGAGCTGATGTGCCTTGCCAAAAATTTCGATTTTTGTCTCATCTGTCCATAGGACATTCTCCCAGAAGCTTTGTGGCTTGTCAACATGTAGTTTGGCAAATTCCAGTCTGTCAGATTCAAGTTATTTCTGTGACCATTGTGGGTTTTTCTTTCATTAAACGAGGGAGGGGACCAACAATTTTGTCAACGTGTGTATATTACATCATCATATCCTGTATTACACTCCAGAGCTGCGCTCACTATTCTGCTGGTACAGTCACTGTGTACATACATTACATTACTTATCCTGTACTGATACTGAGGTACATCCTGTATTATACTCCAGAGCTGCACTCACTATTCTGCTGGTACAGTCACTGTGTACATACATTACATTACTTATCCTGTACTGATCCTGAGTTACATCCTGTATTGTACTCCAGAGCTGCGCTCACTATTCTGCTGGAGCAGTCACTGTGTACATACATTACATTACTTATCCTGTACTGATCCTGAGTTACATCCTGTATTATACTCCAGAGCTGCGCTCACTATTCTGCTGGTACAGTCACTGTGTACATACATTACATTACTTATCCTGTACTGATCCTGAGTTACATCCTGTATTATACTCCAGAGCTGCGCTCACTATTCTGCTGGTGCAGTCACTGTGTACATACATTACATTACTTATCCTGTACTGATCCTGAGTTACATCCTGTATTGTACTCCAGAGCTGCGCTCACTATTCTGCTGGTACAGTCACTGTGTACATACATTACATTACTTATCCTGTACTGATCCTGAGTTACATCCTGTATTATACTCCAGAGCTGCGCTCACTATTCTGCTGGTGCAGTCACTGTGTACATACATTACATTACTTATCCTGTACTGATCCTGAGTTACATCCTGCATTATACCCCAGAGCTGCGCTCACTATTCTGCTGGTACAGTCACTGTGTACATACATTACATTACTTATCCTGTACTGATCCTGAGTTACATCCTGTATTATACTCCAGAGCTGCACTCAGTATCCTGTATTATACTCCAGAGCTGCACTCAGTATCCTGTATTATACTCCAGAGCTGCACTCAGTATCCTGTATTATACTCCAGAGCTGCACTCACTATTCTGCTGTGCTCTACCTTATTGGTCAGTAGCTGACAGATCTGAGGCACGTAGTCTATCAGGCAGCCGCCGCTTGGGAATGCTGGGATGTGAAGAGCGGAGGATCCTCCGAGAGCGCTGCAATAAGAGAAAACGGATTTCATTATATTACACTAGTAAATACACAAATTATATTACAGTCACTGCACTAAAAAGTGTCTGATACCAGAGAACAATAGATTGCATTCAACTGTCCAGCCAATCAGTAAGACAGAGGGTAGGTTTAGTGTCCCTTTTAGATGCTGTGATGTCAGCGATGAGGTCATCCTCCGGGTGAGCAGAGCTGACTGCGTCTCATTATTCAGCACAGCGCGGATTAGTCAGTGTTTACAAACATGGCTGACTCACAGGTGTCAGTGTGTGACATGTAGTCAGATGACAGCCGCAATGTCACCTTACACCTGCCCCAGTCTTATGCTGCCACATTACACTTCTCCTCCCATAGCTGCATTCAGGGCAGATGTCATGTCACTCAGGATCTGGGAAAGATGGGTGGCGCTGTTATGGCTGCCGTGCTGTTCCTAGGAGAGGAGTTACCCGCTCATTATAAGCAGGCGCCGCTTATCTGCGTTTATACATATGTTTATAGTGTGGGGTGTGGAGCGGCCACTGACTCAGACGGCAAATATGTTTTTCAGAAGGGCGCGGAGCGACATATGGATGAGGTCAGAATTCTTGTCAAATTACAGGTTACATGACATAAAACATCATCTGCTGCAGTGGGAAGCCCCGGATATATGGGGTAGGCGGCCTCCGGTTCTGTGCTGGGTACTGGTCTGATATAGGTCTAAATCATATGATACAGTTTTTGAGGTCTCTGCCCATGTGTCAGTCATCACTGTTGTTCTGGAATTCCATTCATGAATCATTAGGTTCAGAAAGAGCAGAACTCAAGTTGTCTTCATTTATTATTATTATAATTACTTTCTAGGGGGCAGTGCTGTGTCCATAGTGTATCTGACCCCATGACTGGCCCCAGTGTGAACAGGACCCTATACAGATGCCCTCATGTAAAAGCACAAGTCCCTGCATCTGTCACCAGTAATGTTACAACACCTGGCGCCAGGTATGATAATATCACTAGTGGTGCCAAGTACAATCAGTCATGCTTGGTATCAAAGTGGCATCAAATGCCAAATGTCAGACAATGGAGAATTCCGGGGTGACTTGTCACATCCTAATATTTCATAACAGGTAGAGCACTGTTCACACACAGATATTTATACTGCGCACAGATTACTCATCATCACAGAGATAACCGGAGAGAAAAACACAGAGAGAGAAGGAGCCACAAATGTGCAGGTCAACAGAGCTGAAATCACCCAGAATGCTCGCAAGCCATCTGAGAAGTGTCATCTACACCGCGCAGCATTCATCAGACTGTGTATTATAGGAGGCCAACAACAAGCAGAATAGTGAGCGCAGCTCTGGAGTATAATACAGGATGTAACTCAGGATCAGTACAGGATAAGTAATGTAATGTATGTACACAGTGACTGCACCAGCAGAATAGTGAGCGCAGCTCTGGAGTGTAATACAGGATGTAACTCAGGATCAGTACAGGATAAGTAATGTAATGTATGTACACAGTGACTGCACCAGCAGAATAGTGAGTGCAGCTCTGGAGTATAATACAGGATGTAACTCAGGATCAGTACAGGATAAGTAATGTAATGTATGTACACAGTGACTGTACCAGCAGAATAGTGAGCGCAGCTCTGGAGTATAATACAGGATATAACTCAGGATCAGTACAGGATAAGTAATGTAATGTATGTACACAGTGACTGCACCAGCAGAATAGTGAGCGCAGCTCTGGAGTGTAATACAGGATGTAACTCAGGATCAGTACAGGATAAGTAATGTAATGTATGTACACAGTGACTGCACCAGCAGAACAGTGAGCGCAGCTCTGGAGTATAAACAGAGAACCCTACAGGATAAGTAATGTAATGTATGTACACAGTGACTGTACCAGCAGAACAGTGAGCGCAGCTCTGGAGTATAAACAGGGGAAAGGAGAGTACAGGATAAGTAATGTAATGTATGTACACAGTGACTGTACCAGCAGAATAGTGAGCGCAGCTCTGGAGTATAATACAGGATGTAACTCAGGATCAGTACAGGATAAGTAATGTAATGTATGTACACAGTGACTGCACCAGCAGAATAGTGAGTGCAGCTCTGGAGTATAATACAGGATGTAACTCAGGATCAGTACAGGATAAGTAATGTAATGTATGTACACAGTGACTGCACCAGCAGAACAGTGAGCGCAGCTCTGGAGTATAATACAGGATAAGTAATGTAATGTATGTACACAGTGACTGTACCAGCAGAATAGTGAGTGCAGCTCTGGAGTATAATACAGGATGTAACTCAGGATCAGTACAGGATAAGTAATGTAATGTATGTATACAGTGACTGTACCAGCAGAATAGTGAGCGCAGCTCTGGAGTATAATACAGGATATAACTCAGCATCAGTACATAATAAGTAATGTAATGTATGTACACAGTGACTGCACCAGCAGAATAGTGAGTGCAGCTCTGGAGTATAATACAGGATAAGTAATGTAATGTATGTACACAGTGACTGTACCAGCAGAATAGTGAGTGCAGCTCTGGAGTATCATTTAGGATCGGTATAGGATAAGTAATGCTATGTATGACTCACCTTTCTAGTATGTTATATTTTAATACAAACATCAAATGTGGAACTGCCCTTTAAGTACACCTTTGTACCTATTGTATAAGCTGCCTGTGGTGTGATGAGCGCCCCCTAGTTCCTCTGCACACAGGTTATACAGCTTTAGGACGTTGCTCTGTGCTGACGTCTATATATAATGATATCCTTGGTAGATAATGATATGTCAGACGATCACCATTATTATTTCTCAGCACGGTTCTATAGATCCAGGAATGAAGACTCCTGTACATGGGATGATGGGGGGAGTAATCCATTTATCACAATGATCCCAAATAACTATATTTGCTATAAATGTTATATAAGGAATACCCGAGTAATGGAGTTACTTATGAGATGGGAGTAACCCTTTAGTATTGTGTCCTTGTCTTGGTATGTGCAGATATAGAGGCAGTGAGGTGACTCTCCATGTACTTTTAGTACCAGGTAATTTGCTGTGCCTGTCTCTTTAAGGCGATATGTTCGTCAGCTTTTCGCCCTTGACTTGGCGTATGTCAGGACTGGACCGTATGTTCTGTAATCTGCAGCTATTTTTCTCCCACTACTGGAGATGATCGACTTAATCAGGAACATAAAAATACGCCCACAGCCCGAATCGCACAACCAGAACGCTCTCATTACGTTCTCGGGGCCTCGGCTATTAAAACGCTCGGGGTATTGCTGGCAGGAGAACGTGTCATTTTGGCACATGGCGGAAAAAAAAAAAACTGAAATAACAAATCCTAATCAGATGTCGCTGTACTAAATGTCGGAATTATTGAGCGTCAGTAATTATTAGTAATGTGGAGAAGAGCAGAGGGAAGAGATTTAAAGGGCAACTCCACCATATAAAGCAGTCCACAAATCTGCTATTGGAGAGATCAGATAATATAGCAAAGCAATGGAATATACACCAGGCTGCAGAATACAGACTGCCAGGCAACAAAACACACAATCTCCTACCAAGACATGTTCAAGGACAGGAAATGCGTCAGGGTTCTGTGATGTCATGAAGTTGCATTGTAGGTCTCCCGGTCATCTTTCCTAGATTACAAGTCTGTGTGCTTACATCTGCATGGACCTGATATACCTTAAGGCTTCATTCTCGTCTCAGTCACCTTTCCTAGATTATAAGGAGTGGCATAAATACCGGGGTAGCAGCGGTAGCGGTAATTACTTCTACGGAAGCGCAGGCGGCTGTGAGCAGGAGCGGGGATCGGTAAGTGAGGCCGCAGGCCTGCAAACCCCATAAACACTGCTATCATTATACTCCGGGGGCTTTTCAGTCTCCACAGTATAATGATCGGCGGTCCAGGGGAGGTGAGGAAACATAAAAAACATTATTACTTACCTCTCCTGCGCTCCAGCAGGCTTCAGGCCTGTTTGGTGACAATCCAGACGTCACGTTGGCTAGGCCAGCATCACTCACTATGTGTTGTGTCGCCGGCCTGGCTCATGTGACGTCTGGTCCAACATTGAAGAGGGACAAAAGTAGCAGGGAGTGTGCCGGAGCCAGGGAGAGGTAAGTAACATTGTTTTTTATGTTTGTATCCTCCCCTGGGTCCCCGATCATTATACTCTGGGATCTGAAAAGACCCCAGAGTATAATAAATTGTTCATGGGTGGTCCACTACGGGGCATAATACTGTGTGCAGGGGCCACTATGGGGCATAATGGTGTGTGCAGGGGCCACTATGGGGCATAATACTGTGTGCAGGGGCCACTATGGGGCATAATGGTGTGTGCAGGGGCCACTATGGGGCATAATAGTGTGTGCAGGGGCCACTATGGGGCATAATACTGTGTGCAGGGGCCACTATGGGGCATAATACTGTGTGCAGGGGCCACTATGGGGCATAATAGTGTGTGCAGGGGCCACTATGGGGCATAATACTGTGTGCAGGGGCCACTATGGGGCATAATGGTGTGTGCAGGGGCCACTATGGGGCATAATGGTGTGTGCAGGGGCCACTATGGGGCATAATAGTGTGCGCAGGAATGCGGTTTGTGCGGGGGGGATGTGTTGGGGGGTTCTAGGTGGGGGGGGGGTCCATGTCAAATGTTTGCCTTGGGGCCCAGCTATTCCTAGTTACGCCACTGATTACAAGCCTGACCAATATCTCAGGGGACTGCAGACTAGGTCTCCCGGTCACCTTTCTGAGACAACAAACTTAATTAGAAATTTATTATATCTTCATGAACCTGAAATCTAGATGTTAGAGACCCCTTTTCCAGATTACTATCCTGTACATGTGAATGTTCTGGAGCCTAGGTCTCCTGGTCACCTTTCTCAGATAACAAGCATGTGTACTTACATCTGCATGGACCTGATATCTAAGGGCCCGCAGCCTAGGTCTCCCAGTAAACTTTCCAAGCTGACAAGCCTGTTTGATGATATCTGCATGGACTTACTATCTAAGGCCCCGCAGCCTCGGTCTCCCGGTCACCTTCTCAGATAACAAGCTTGTCAGATTATATCTGCACGGTCCTGAAGCCTCGCTCTCAGGGTCTCCTTTTCCAGGTTACCAGCCTGTATGATGACACCTACATGTACTTTTTATGGGTCTCCTGGTCACCTGTGTGATTACATGTGCGTGTTCCTGGTCTATTCTCCTTCCTCTTTTCCTCCTCTATTAGGAGTCATTATAAACAGAAGTCACAATGTAGGTGTGAACAGAGCCCAGGGCTGTATAACCCCGCCGCCGGAGTCATGTTGGAAGTGAAATATGAAGCAGATCCTTGTCCTCGTGGAGGATTGTTCAGCGCGGGCCTGACCTGAAATGACTCTCGCAGTGTTTGCTCGGGACACAGATAACAGACACAGTTCTTGATTTGCTACAACACTAAAGCAAACAAGCCGAGGCTGCGGGATCTAAAAACAGCACCACAGATTTACACGTCAAAGCAGAGTAAGTCAGCGGTGACTGAGGGCATTACTCAGGAATGCCGGGCACAAGCACCTGGGGCAGGGGGCAGGGCTGAGCTCCTCCACCGGCAGGCATGCCAAGCTGCCAATAAACAGTCCCCACCCTGGATAAAGTGGAGTCCACCCAACTGTGTCAATAACTCTGCTGCATTGTACGACTGGAGAAGAAAGACGGCGTAGAGCAACGAAACAGGCTCTGCGTTACAACCCACAAGGCTAGAATGAAGGGGCCACGGCCAAGGTCACCACATAGAGAAGCCAAAGAGCGGCCCTTCAGAGCCCAGAAAATAATAATCTTAGTCCTTACTTAGACCGTCCCTCATTTCTGGGCTCCTCGCAGCCTCTGATGGCGTCTTCTGTCCTCTACCAGCTCTCCTGTGACATCACAGCCCCGTGGAACGGCTGAGGCCTGTGATTAGACCTCAGGAGTCACGTGGCCCTCCTTGAGGCCCCTGACATTACAGGAGAGGCTGGAAGATGACCCCAAAGAAGTTCTGGACACCACTATGGAGCCCTGGAGAGATGATGGGAGGCGAGTATCGGTGTATTAGCCTACCCTTATATACGGAGTATAATGGTGGTTTGTGGGTGGCAAAACCTAAAAATCTCAGGTTCAGCCAAACCCCAGAATTTTGGAAAATTCATAACAATCCTATCTCCTTATCATGAGCGGGTTCGCTCCTCCCTACTGATGACATCAGCTGAGGGGTTTTCTGATACGGCCCGGCCCGTTTTGTATGCAGTTACCTCCTATGCTGCCTCTAGTGGTGGCTTGAGGTATCACCCCACCTGGCGTGGGACCTGATGACATCAGCTGCAGGGGCTTCATTCTGAAAGGGGCGGTCTCTGGTGGGATAGCACCTATGCTGCCTCTAGTGGTGACTGTAGGGAGCCAGGATTTAGAACCAAGACCTATAACATTATGTATATTTTCCTCCATTGACGATATGTATGAGGGCTTGTTTTTTTGTGGGTCATGTTATATTTTCCAATGGCAGGAATTTGGGGTACGTAAACCTTATTGATTAACTTTAATTAACCCTTTCTATGGGCAATGCTGTTTTCTAAGAGCCATATCTTCTTGATTTGTTGGGCAGCGTTCACATGTGCGGGCTTGTTTTTTGCAGGATGGGACACATTGATGTAATGTTCGGGTTGTTACGTATAACATATTTCTATTTGCTTTTCATGTCTTTTACAAAAATAAAGCCACTTTTTATTTAAAAAAAAAAACAATGGGCTTCTAGGTCTACACTTTATCTCACACCTGTACTACATAGGGGACATCCCGATGCTATATAACAACGCTGTTATACTGCCAGTAAAAATCTGCCAGGCACTGGGAGAGGACGACGGACACCCCCTAATGGATCCCACTGATGTGAAATATAGGACTGACCACTGGCCAATGTAGGAAAACTACAGCACTGCTCACTATAAGCCTCCATATTGACTGATTGAATGCTAAAATGACAGTAAAGACTGACACAAAGAGCGACGTTCAGGCTTACTACACTATATGCCACCTGGTATATGTGGTCAGATGGGTGACAACCCTTATGGGCGCTGTGAAGCGTAGAGAATGTGAGGTCAGGGACTACCCAAACGTTATTTGAGTCTGAAGACCCCTGCAGCACAGAACTAAATATACAGGATATTGTCGAAAACCGCAGGGAGCGCCCATCCATCCAGCTAATATCTCAGGACAGGAGCAGGGAGGGGGACTCGCTTTTCCTGCTCATTATTCCCTGACACACCCAACCCTTTACCTTCGTGCGAAAAGGAAAATTAACCCAATCTTGACCACAGTGAATTCAACATTAATCTGCTCAAAACATTAAAAAATATCCAATAAATCGCAGCGATGCGCACGTGTCAGCCGCAGGTCACACAGGGATCGCTGAATTACGCGGTTTAATAAAGCGAAACCCGTTTTATAATGTCAAGTTCTGCAGATTTCTACTAAAAACTTCATTCTCAAAATCTCTGCTTCCTGTTTGTATCCAGAGTCTGAAAACCAAAAGCCGCTTATATAGCTGCATGACGTACAAGGCAGAGCTCTGACACACTGTGACGAGAGAAGCAGCTGTTTTTTGGTTCGGCGGGAATTTCTGTATCTGGAGGTAACAAAGTCTCTGCTCATTGCCAGCCAGGATCTCGTTACAAAGAAGAGAATTTACACAAATCTTACTAGAAAAGCTGAAAAACTTAACACAAAGTAGTGCAAGAAACTGATCCCAGAACACCTATATACAAGCAGCATCAACAGCCAAAGGCATCGTACAAAATACCCAGATTCTAATATCACCCCCTACTGACGGAATATGGTTACTACTGCAATAGCTGACTATAGTCTATTCCATGCTGGTATAACCTGGGTATCTCCTGTATATAGTTATATATGTACAGCTGGTATAACCTGGGTATCTCCTGTGTATAGTTATATATGTACAGCCGGTATAACCTGGGTATGTCCTGTATATAATTATATATGTACAGCCGGTATAACCTGGGTATCTCCTGTATATAATTATATATGTACAGCCGGTATAACCTGGGTATCTCCTGTATATAGTTCTATATGTACAGCCGGTATAACCTGGGTATCTCCTGTATATGATTCTATATGTACAGCCGGTATAACCTGGGTATCTCCTGTATATGATTCTATATGTACAGCCGGTATAACCTGGGTATCTCCTGTATATAATTCTATATGTACAGCCGGTATAACCTGGGTATCTCCTGTATATAGTTCTATATGTACAGCCGGTATAACCTGGGTATCTCCTGTGTATAGTTCTATATGTACAGCCGGTATAACCTGGGTATCTCCTGTATATGATTCTATATGTACAGCCGGTATAACCTGGGTATCTCCTGTATATGATTCTATATGTACAGCCGGTATAACCTGGGTATCTCCTGTATATAATTCTATATGTACAGCCGGTATAACCTGGGTATCTCCTGTGTATAATTATATATGTACAGCCGGTATAACCCGGGTATCTCCTGTATATAATTCTATATGTACAGCCGGTATAACCTGGGTATCTCCTGTATATGATTCTATATGTACAGCCGGTATAACCTGGGTATCTCCTGTATATAATTATATATGTACAGCCGGTATAACCTGGGTATCTCCTGTATATAATGATATATGTACAGCCGGTATAACCTGGGTATCTCCTGTATATAATGATATATGTACAGCCGGTATAACCTGGGTATCTCCTGTATATAATTCTATATGTACAGCCGGTATAACCCGGGTATCTCCTGTATATAATTCTATATGTACAGCCGGTATAACCCGGGTATCTCCTGTATATAATTCTATATGTACAGCCGGTATAACCCGGGGATCTCCTGTATATAATTCTATATGTACAGCCGGTATAACCCGGGGATCTCCTGTATATAATTCTATATGTACAGCCGGTATAACCCGGGGATCTCCTGTATATAATTCTATATGTACAGCCGGTATAACCCGGGGATCTCCTGTATATAATTCTATATGTACAGCCGGTATAACCCGGGGATCTCCTGTATATAATTCTATATGTACAGCCGGTATAACCCAGGTATCTTCTGTATATAATTCTATATGTACAGTCGGTATAACCTGGGTATCTCCTGTATATAACTGTCCTTCCATGACCCTGATACATGTGGGTTAGAATGGTGAAATAGTTAATCCCGAGACTATAGCGATGCAGGCAGGGACCAAACTCACCTCGGAAAAAAATAACCTGTCCAATTAAGGGCTTTAGGTTTGGGTTGGGTACAGCTAGTCAGATCCACTCCCGGTGTGTTGGTGGATAAAGCTGTATTTGCTCTGCCGTAGGAGGACAGGACTCTATAACACACATAGACATACTCTGAAAATGACCTCACGGGAGCAAAACATGGCCGCACCCGACGCAAGATTCCTACTGATGCCCACAAGCTGAACATCCATAGAACACAGCAGTGAATTGTCTTATACAATGTATCAATGTGATCTGTTACAATAGTCCTACATATGTATCAATCATTGAGGGGATCTATGGGAAAACATGGCACCCTGGACCCGGATAATCATCTGGGAGCATTGAAGCAAACCCTTAATGCCAAGATTATCTGTATCATCTAAGGGATCCCACAAAGTCCTACAGAAATGACACCCCCTGCATATTACACAGCGCCCCCCGCACACAACAGGACAGTCACATCCAAAGCAGATACAACCACACTAAAGGATCTAATACGTGTGAGGGTAAAAATCTCCCTGTGACACAACCTGAGTTATCTGTCAGCAGCTTCAAGGTAATATTACAACAATATTAATTTCTTAATTTAGTCCTATACTCCAGTCACATCCAGAGCTGCATTTAGAAATCTTCTGTGACCAGCACACAGCTGTCTGCTCGGGCTAAGCTGGTTGGTGACATGACTATCTATAAGGTGCAGTCTGTTCCAGCAGAAGACCCGAATTTTGAATGCAGCTTTGGCTGTGACTTGAGTGCAAATCATAACGCAACACACTTTACTGTAAGTTAAGTAAAGCAAAGTATTTGGAAATATTCTGATCTGTACAGGCAGATTTTTCTTGCTAAAACTTGAGCAATGGTCGACCAGTCTATGTCTCCAGTGACTACTTCACCCAACATCACTGAGCCTGATGGGCATGATCATCTCCATTACTGAGAAGTTTGCGTCCTCTTCTGATTGTGAATAACCGGTCTGTGACATTGGGATGTGTCACTGCCTCGATGCTCCTGGCACGCCGCAGGAATCTTAACAGGACGAGTGTGGATTAAGGGGTTAAACGTGTGAATTATTATAAAGCAGCCCCATTATTACACATGAGTCAGCATCGCTTGGCGAGAGCCTCAACGCTGAGTCATGGGCAAGAAGGAATTGATATAATAGCAGCAAAAAACAGAATTTACACCAGAGCCTGGGAAAGTCGCCCAACACCCGTCTGTACTCCTGTGAGAGCTGTATACTGGGGGTGACAACCACTGGTGGGCGCCATTCATGTATGCAGTGGAGTGGCCACCAAGGATAATATCAATGTGACGTTATTAACCCACTAGACACCAGGGATGAGACTGGTAACTCACTACAGTCATGGCCAAAAGTTTTGAGAATGACACAAATATTGTATTTTCACATGATCTGCTGCCCTCTGGTTTTTATGTGTGTTTGTCAGATGTTTTTATCACATACAGAAATAGAATTGCATTCATATTATGAGTAACAGAAGCTTATATTGACAGTTAGAATGAGTTAATGCAGCAAGTCAATATTTGCAGTGTTGACCCTTCTTCTTCAGGACCTCTGCAATTCTCCCTGGCATGCTCTCAATCAACTTCTGGACCAAATCCTGACTGATAGCAGTCCATTCTTGCAGAATCAATGCTTTCATTTTGTCTGAATTTGTTGGTTTTTGTTTGTCCACCCGTCTCTTGATGATTGACCACAAGTTCTCAATGGGATTAAGATCTGGGGAGTTTCCTGGCCATGGACCCAAAATCTCTATGTTTTGTTCCCTGAGCCATTTAGTTATCACCTTTGCTTTATGGCAAGGTGCTCCATCATGCTGGAAAAGGCATTGTTGAGCGCCAAACTGCTCTTGGACGGTTGGGAGAAGTTGCTCTTGGAGGACATTCTGGTACCATTCTTTATTCATGGCTGTGTTTTTAGGCAAGACTGTGAGAGAGCCGATTCCCTTGGCTGAGAAGCAACCCCACACATGAATGGTTTCAGGATGCTTTACAGTTGGCATGAGACAAGACTGGAGGTAGCGCTCACCTCTTCTTCTCCGAATAAGCTGTTTTCCAGATGTTCCAAACAATCGAAAAGGGGATTCATCAGAGAAAATGACTTTCCCCCAGTCCTCAGCAGTCCACTCCCTGTACCTTTTGCAGAATATCAGTCTGTCCCTGATGTTTTTTCTGGAGAGAAGTGGCTTCTTTGCTGCCCTCCTTGAGACCAGGCCTTGCTCCAAGAGTCTCCGCCTCACAGTGCGTGCAGATGCACTCACACCTGCCTGCTGCCATTCCTCAGCAAGCTCTGCACTGCTGGTAGCCCCATCCCGCAGCTGAAACACTTTTAAGAGACGGTCCTGCCGCTTGCTGGTCTTTCTTGGGCGCCCTGGAGCCTTTTTGGCACCAATGGAACCTCTCTCCTTGAAGTTCTGAGGTGCAATCTTTCTAGCTGCAATACTCTTCCCAGTTAGGCCATTTTTGTGCAGTGCAATGATGACTGCACGTGTTTCTTTAGAGATAACCATGGTTAACAGAAGAGAAACAATGATGGCAAGCACCAGCCTCCTTTTAAAGTGTCCAGTGGTGTCAGTCTTACTTAATCATGACAGATTGATCTCCAGCCCTGTCCTCATCAACACCCACACCTGTGTTAATGGAGCAATCACTGAAACGATGTTAGGTGGTCCTTTTAAGGCAGGGCTGCAATGATGTTGAAATGTGTTTTGGGGGATAAAGTTCATTTTCTAGGCAAATATTGACTTTGCAAGTTATTGCTGTTAAGCTGATCACTCTTTATAACATTCTGGAGTATATGCAAATTGCCATTAGAAAAACTGAAGCAGTAGACTTTGTAAAAATTAATATTTGTATCATTCTCAAAACTTTTGGCCATGACTGTAGACACCAGGGATGAGACTGGTAACTCACTAGACATCAGGGATGAGACTGGTAACTCACTAGACACCAGGGATGAGACTGGTAACGCACTAGACACCAGGGATAAGACTGGTAACTCACTAGACACCAGGGATGAGACTGGTAACTCACTAGACATCAGGGATGAGACTGGTAACTCACTAGACATCAGGGATGAGACTGGTAACTCACTAGACATCAGGGATGAGACTGGTAACTCACTAGACATCAGGGATGAGACTGTCAACTCACTAGACACCAGGGATGAGAGTGGTAACTCACTAGACATCAGGGATGAGACTGGTAACTCACTAGACACCAGGGATGAGACTGGTAACTCACTAGACACCAAGGATGAGACTGGTAACTCACTAGACATCAGGGATGAGACTGTCAACTTACTAGACACCAGGGATGAGAGTGGTAACTCACTAGACATCAGGGATGAGACTGGTAACTCACTAGACACCAGGGATGAGACTGGTAACTCACTAGACATCAGGGATGAGACTGGTAACTCACTAGACACCAGGGATGAGACTGGTAACTCACTAGACACCAGGGATAAGACTGGTAACTCACTAGACATCAGGGATGAGACTGGTAACTCACTAGACATCAGGGATGAGAGTGGTAACTCACTAGACACCAAGGATGAGACTGGTAACTCACTAGACACCAAGGATGAGACTGGTAACTCACTAGACATCAGGGATGAGACTGGTAACTCACTAGACACCAAGGATGAGACTGGTAACTCACTAGACATCAGGGATGAGACTGGTAACTCACTAGACATCAGGGATGAGACTGGTAACTCACTAGACACCAGGGATGAGACTGGTAACTCACTAGACACCAGGGATGAGACTGGTAACTCACTAGACATCAGGGATGAGACTGGTAACTCACTAGACACCAGGGATGAGACTGGTAACGCACTAGACACCAGGGATAAGACTGGTAACTCACTAGACACCAGGGATGAGACTGGTAACTCACTAGACATCAGGGATGAGACTGGTAACTCACTAGACATCAGGGATGAGACTGGTAACTCACTAGACATCAGGGATGAGACTGTCAACTCACTAGACACCAGGGATGAGAGTGGTAACTCACTAGACATCAGGGATGAGACTGGTAACTCACTAGACACCAGGGATGAGACTGGTAACTCACTAGACACCAAGGATGAGACTGGTAACTCACTAGACATCAGGGATGAGACTGTCAACTTACTAGACACCAGGGATGAGAGTGGTAACTCACTAGACATCAGGGATGAGACTGGTAACTCACTAGACATCAGGGATGAGACTGGTAACTCACTAGACATCAGGGATGAGACTGTCAACTCACTAGACACCAGGGATGAGAGTGGTAACTCACTAGACATCAGGGATGAGAC
Source organism: Leptodactylus fallax (assembly GCA_947044405.1). NCBI lineage: Eukaryota > Metazoa > Chordata > Amphibia > Anura > Leptodactylidae > Leptodactylus > Leptodactylus fallax. The sequence continues at coordinate 37,412 of CAMRHE010001260.1, forward strand.
TGGTAACTCACTAGACACCAGGGATGAGACTGGTAACTCACTAGACACCAAGGATGAGACTGGTAACTCACTAGACATCAGGGATGAGACTGTCAACTTACTAGACACCAGGGATGAGAGTGGTAACTCACTAGACATCAGGGATGAGACTGGTAACTCACTAGACACCAGGGATGAGACTGGTAACTCACTAGACATCAGGGATGAGACTGGTAACTCACTAGACACCAGGGATGAGACTGGTAACTCACTAGACACCAGGGATGAGACTGTCAACTGACTAGACACCAGGGATGAGACTGGTAACTCACTAGACATCAGGGATGAGACTGGTAACTCACTAGACACCAGGGATGAGACTGGTAACTCACTAGACACCAGGGATAAGACTGGTAACTCACTAGACATCAGGGATGAGACTGGTAACTCACTAGACATCAGGGATGAGAGTGGTAACTCACTAGACACCAAGGATGAGACTGGTAACTCACTAGACACCAAGGATGAGACTGGTAACTCACTAGACATCAGGGATGAGACTGGTAACTCACTAGACACCAAGGATGAGACTGGTAACTCACTAGACATCAGGGATGAGACTGGTAACTCACTAGACACCAAGGATGAGACTGGTAACTCACTAGACATCAGGGATGAGACTGGTAACTCACTAGACATCAGGGATGAGACTGGTAACTCACTAGACACCAGGGATGAGACTGGTAACTCACTAGACACCAGGTATATGCTATGCACAAAGGGGGAGTCTATTAACCCACTAGCTACCTACGATTTGCTGGGCAACAAGGATGACACTGTTAATCCTCTAAATACTATGGATATACTAATGTAACTGGTAACCCACTAGACACCAGGGATATAATATAATTAGTATATTACAGCTTTCGTCTATAGTGACTGATGCCCTATGGATAAGACTGCCTTATAGGCCCGGAGAAGCTCCCAGTCTATGGGCTACAGGTAGGGCTCCCACCTAACACAGCCGCAGCTGGACTGAGGTTTATTTGGCAGGTCCCTTTAAGTCCTGTGCTGCAGTGTCCATTGTGACTCTGTATATCCTGGCTAGTAATTATGGGTCAGGATTTTGGGGCACATATCGCCCACGTACTGAGGAGCTGCCGTCTTGTGGGCTGAACTAATATTTTGGGGAAGGATCTTCTAGTCACAGGATCTTTATTGTGCTGATCCCTAAATATCATGTGTGCACCCTACAGGCCACGATGTAACATCACACCCAACATCAACGCTGAGCAGTACTACTCCGAGGATAATGGCAACCTCTGACCTACAAGTAAGGGCGCGGGCAAATCCTGGGAAAATATAACACACTGAGATCCTAGAAAACATGGAATATGGTGATGTCACCTGCGGGCAGGCAGTCTGGTGGAGAGTGGGGTACACAGGGAGGGGGATGACTTACAGGGCTGGTACTACCCACCATGCCACCCAAGCAGCTGACCAGGAGCCCCGCACTGACCACATACCGATCAGCATTTTACCGTAATCGTCCATTACCTCCTGAATTATTTCAACAGCTACCAGCCCATATTAATACTTACCGCTTATCAATCCTCCTCTTCAGCCTAACATGCCAGACATCCTGACCATACTGTGTGTGGGGGCTCTAAAGGAGAATTATACTATATGTAGGGGCAGTAAAGGGGCATTATACTGTGTGGGGGCATAAAGGGTGAATTATACTGTGTGTGGGGCACTAAAGGGGCATTATATTGTGTGTAGGTGGTAGGAGTGCATTATACTTTGTGTGGGGCACTAAGGGAGCATTACACTATATATGGGGAGCACTAAAGGGGCATTATACTGTGTGTGGGGCACTAAAGGGGTATTACCCTATATGAGGGGGATCGCTAAAGGAACATTATACTGTTTGTGTGTGGGGGGGGGGGGGAGTACTAAATGGGCATTAAACTATGTGTGGGGCACTAAGGAAGCACTTTACTTGTGTGGGGCATTATACAGGGTGTTTGAGCAATAAGGGAGCATTATATTATAGGTGGGGTCATTAAGGGAGTGTATACTTTGTGAGGGGCACTAAGCGGGCATTATATTGTGTGTAATATTATACCACATGTAGGGGCACTAAGAGCATTATAATGTGTGGGGGTACTAAGGGGACATTATACTGTGTGAGGGGTACTAAAAGGGCATTTTACTTTGTGTGAGGGCATTATACGGTGTGTTGGAGCAATAAAAGGAGCATTATACTATACGTGTGGTCACTAAGGGGGCAGTACACATTGTGTGGGGCACTAAGAGGGTATTATATTGTGTGTAGGCACAAGAGGCGCATTATATTACATGTGGGGGAACTAAGGGAACATTATACTGGGTGGCGTGCACTAAGGAGGCATTATACATTGTATGGGGGCACTAAGGGGGCATTATACTGTGTGTTGGACACTAGGTGTGCATTATACAGTGTGGGTAGAAACAGTACTAGGGGCTCCTAACTTCGCTTGGAGCCCCAGAAATGCCAAACCCGCCCCTGCTTACCCACTCGTGACATCTAGTGACCGACCTACATGAAGTTCACAGTCTGTATTATATAGCGATAAAGCGCCCCCTGCTGTTCCATGGTGCTTTCATCTGGTAAGAGGACTCCCAAGTGTCTGCTAATATTCCTATAATTTATAATGTCAGGTGCAGAGGTTGGAGTTGCCCCAAAGGGGACCCCCTCAATTGTCCTTCTGCCACACAGGAAGGCAGCGGCATTATAAACGATAAGGGAATAATTTGGGGTTCTGTACAGGTTTTGCACTGGGGCCTCAGAGGTGTCAGCTGCGCTCAATATATTATACTAAGGGACAGACCTAGAGCGGTGGGCTCCGATCTGTGGCTGCCTGGGCATGCTGGGAGTTGTAGTTTTGAAACAGCTGGAGAGTTAGAGGATGATGATTACTGATATAGGGTGCAGAGAGTTCATGAGACAGAACAGATGCCTCTGTCATCCCTCCTGGCAGGCTCCTCTGCTGGGCAGACGGTCAGCGGTGGACGAGGCTTTAAAAACAACAAAGAATGTTCCATATCGCCCAGTTCAGAATTTGCTCTTTCCAGTAAAGGGCCGCTCTGGTTCCAGCAGACTCCTGTTGTGTATACAGCATTCGCTTTGTCTGGGGCTTTGCTGGGATTTCCCGGCAACTAAACACAAGTAAAAATTTGCAGTGAGAGATGTGAGGCGCCGGACAAGTTTACTCATTAACTCCTTCATGCCTGGTGTTCCTGAGGGCATGACTAGGACTGGGGGCATACAGCGGGGCACTGACAGCACCACGGACTGGGGGTCATTCACAAACAGTCCAGTATAGTTATATACCAGTGAATGGCGGCCGTGTCCTCCTGCACTACCTATGATACAGTGACGGTGGTCTTACGAAGACATCCCCTTTAAGATCTGGACATCTTATAGATTAAGGATTTCATCTAACACTGCAGAGAAATTGCTAAAAAGAATGAACTTTATATTCTTGCAGTGAATTCTGCCCAGAAAAGCAGCGGATTATTCCCAGTAAATGAAGCAAATCCTTGTGCGGGTCCACCGGGATCTCTGCTGTAAATCTGTACCAGGAATACGAGTGTCAGCTTCGATTCCTACTGCAGAACCTCTTGTAAAGACACAATGGACTTCCCAGAAGCTTTACCTGCTGATTCCTCCCATACACAATAACATCCAGCCGAGAGTGCATGTGTTCTTAGTGGGGAGAGGGGAGAAAGCCGCTACCAGACTCCACTGACCCCTGCCAAACACCTCTGTCCCTTGTAGACGCCTTACACAATCCTCTGTCCCCCTCCAGACCCCTCTGTACCCTTTGGACCACTCTGCCCCACTTGAGACCCCTCCAAAACCTTTATGATCCTTGGACCCCTCTGTTCCTCGAGACTCCACTGTGCCCTCTAAACTCTTCTGAACCCCAAAACTCATCTGTGCCTTTCAGATCTCACTGAGCCCCCCCAGATAATTTGTCCCCCATTCTATACTGTATCCACCCAGATCCCTCTGTCCATCTCCAGACTCCTCTGACCCTTCTGTCCATCTCCAGGCTCCTCTGACCCACCTGACTCCCCTGTTCCCTCTCCAGATCCCTCTGTACCCCCCCCCCCCCCCCCCCCCCCCCCCCCCCCCTCACCCCCCCTCCTTCAGACTCCTCAGCCCCCCTCTAGTCTCCTCTGTCCACCTCCAGACTCCCCTTTTTCTCCCCTTCTGCCACCTCCTCAAACCCCTCTGTCCTCCTTCCAGACTCCTCTGACCCTTCTGTATATCTCCAGGCTCCTCTGACCCAGCTGACTCCCCTGTTCCCTCTCCAGATCCCTCTGTACCCCTCTTCAGACTCCTCAGCCCCCCTCTAGTCTCCTCTGTCCACCTCCAGACTCCCCTTTTTCTCCCCTTCTGCCACCTCCTCAAACCCCTCTGTCCTCCCTCCAGACTCCTCTGACCCTTCTGTATATCTCCAGACTCCTCTGTCTACTCTTCTGCCACGTCTCCAGACCTCTCTGCTCTCTGCAGACAAAGAATTGGGCATCTGAATTCCACCATCCTTCCGTCCCTCCTTCCTGGTATGTGCTAGTGGGGTACATTTAGGGCCCCCTACACATTATATGGTCAGCCAGTCCTATATATAATGTGTAGGGCCCGCTAGACCTCCCTGTAGTTCAGCAAGGCACGGCCATGTAGGTGGACAGATGTCACCTGACATCTAGATCATGTAGGCCCCGCTCCCCGCACGCCCTCTATAGGTCTCTAGTGTCGCCTACAGACAGTATTAGGGAACTGCTTACATAGCAACTCCATAAACCTTGTAACTAGAGGAATCGCTGCTGTGAAGCATCCTGAATTCTGCTGATGGACACAGTGACATGGTGGGCGTGGGTCAGAGCCTTCCGTCTTTTGTGGGTGACCGTTCTGCAGAAATTTTGGGCCATTTCTGGTGAAAGCGCTGGCGGGGGAGGGGAGAGGATCTCTGGAGCAGAACATTTTAAGGTGTGGTGCTCTGTGTTTCCCAGCTTGTAGGACAGGGAAGAAAACTGCTGAGTGTACTTTCTGCAAACCATTTCTGGAAGGCATCCCAGACTGGGATCGCGGCGCGGCCCGGACCCTGCAGGCCTATCTGACATGATAGATTTCGATAAAACAGAAAACGCAAGTCGCCCCCCCTCCCCCCTTTTTCCAGATGGTTCTGTGAACGGCTGTATATTCATCCCCAGCAAATATCCCTCAAGCATGACAATATTTATTATACAATTATCTCCCTAAATCCCGTAAAAGACGCAGGCGAGTGCGGGGAGCGGCCGCCAGATCCCCACTTTATTCCCAGTCTCCCTGAATTATTCCTGTTTACTTTCCTTGCGATGGATGGAAGGAATTCATCTCTTGTGGTTTCACTTTGATCTCAGCCGAAATGTGCAAAGCGTAAAGTCCTGGTGCCAAGAGAATTCACGAGCCTCGGGCCCGGGCTGGGTGACCTTAAAGACGTAACGATGAGGGGAGGAGGGTAATGGTCTCCGAGAACAAACCCCATCAGCCAGAACAATAGGACCCCGGTGATAATGGTGCCTGTGTCAGCACCGGGACAGATCAGGAAACATGAGCAGGCGAGAGGATCTGAGCGGGCCAAGGGCTGGATCGTGATGGTAGAGACTGGGTCAAAGCATCTCCATAATGGCCGGTCTTGTGGGGTGTACCAGGTATGGGTTAGCACCAACCAAAAGTGGTTAATGGAAGGACAACCCATGAATGGAAGACAAGTTCAGCGGGTGCTCCTTGTGTGTAGTTACAGGAGTCCCCTAGGGGGCAGTCATACAGCGGGCACTTCTTGTATGTAGTTACAGGAGTCCCCTAGGGGGCAGTCATACAGCGGGCACTTCTTGTATGTAGTTACAGGAGTCCCCTAGGGGGCAGTCATACAGCGGGCACTTCTTGTATGTAGTTACAGGAGTCCCCTAGGGGGCAGTCATACAGCGGGCACTTCTTGTATGTAGTTACAGGAGTCCCCTAGGGGGCAGTCATACAGCGGGCACTTCTTGTATGTAGTTACAGGACTCACTTAGGGGGCAGTCATACAGCGGGCACTTCTTGTATGTAGTTACAGGACTCACTTAGGGGGCAGTCATACAGCGGGCACTTCTTGTATGTAGTTACAGGACTCACTTAGGGGGCAGTCATACAGCGGGCACTTCTTGTATGTAGTTACAGGAGTCCCCTAGGGGGCAGTCATACAGCGGGCACTTCTTGTATGTAGTTACAGGACTCACTTAGGGGGCAGTCATACAGCGGGCACTTCTTGTATGTAGTTACAGGACTCACTTAGGGGGCAGTCATACAGCGGGCACTTCTTGTATGTAGTTACAGGACTCACTTAGGGGGCAGTCATACAGCGGGCACTTCTTGTATGTAGTTACAGGACTCACTTAGGGGGCAGTCATACAGCGGGCACTTCTTGTATGTAGTTACAGGACTCACTTAGGGGGCAGTCATACAGCGGGCACTTCTTGTATGTAGTTACAGGACTCACTTAGGGGGCAGTCATACAGCGGGCACTTCTTGTATGTAGTTACAGGAGTCCCCTAGGGGGCAGTCATACAGCGGGCACCCCTCATGTGTAGTTACAGGAGGCCCCTAGGGGGCAGTCATACAGCGGGCACTTCTTGTATGTAGTTACAGGACTCACTTAGGGGGCAGTCATACAGCGGGCACTTCTTGTATGTAGTTACAGGAGTCGTCTTCTCCTTCTTACGTGTGTAAAGAACAGTCAGTTGTGAATTCAGACTAATACATGAAGTTTGGAGAAGAATGAAGGACGCGTGCACACTGCTCCAGTTCACCCGAGGACATGTGACTACTCAGCCGCTTCATAGTATGAAGAGATGGAAAAAGGAAGAAGGAGCGGAGACAACGAGGAGCCGACCTCAAACAACCTCTGACTCCGCAGGGGACACAGCACCCCCTCTACTGATCAGGGGCATTTAATGGAATTCCCCTTTAAATGGGGTCTGTATTATGAAGAAAACCATTGTCCATATTTAAGGATAAGCACACCAGCCATGCTGAGACTTGTAGTTCTATCCCAGCACATTCAGAATGAGCTTCAATACTGGATAAAGTGATGTTTGAGAAAAGTAAAGGAAAAGTTGTGTTGTAGGATCCGCTCCTGACTGGTGTTATTATCAAGGCCCGGACCGCTCTCCCCCCACTTAGCAGCCTCCCCCGCTGTGCTTCAATGACGTCACTAGTCCCTGGTAAAGCAGCAGGCAGCAATCTCATGACATTGATGCAACCCACAAATGCCTGCCTGCCAGTGTGGGGGAGAGAAGTGTGCCAGCCAGGGCGCAGGGAATCATGGGAAGACACAACGGCCTTATTGTTGGCTGCTTCATCCTGAAACTGAGCCTTTGTAGCTAGTGAAGGGGGGAGTCAGGGATCTGGGGGGTGCGTCCCGAATCTGGGCAACGTACAGCACCCCAATAACTAGCTAGAGCATAACGCAGCCACATATACAGGGCCATATAGAATACAGGTCTAGTGCAGTGAAGGGGTTAATGCTGATCCATGGCAGTAAAGGTCTTATTATCTATGGTGATCTGGGGAAGTAAAAAGCTTAATGTGAATATTCTTGAGGTCTATGGTGGTGAAGAGGTTAATACCAGAATTCCTGACAGCCTAGGTCTGTGAAGGAGTTAACGTAAGTACACCTGATGGTCTAGGGGTGTGAAGGGGTTAAGGTAAGTACACCTGATGGTTTAGGGGTGTGAAGGGGTTAAGGTAAGTATACCTGATGGTCTAGGGGTGTGAAGGGGTTGAGTTAAGTATACCTGATGGTCTAGGGGTGTGAAGGGGTTAAGGTAAGTATACCTGATGGTCTAGGGGTGTGAAGGGGTTAAGGTAAGTACACCTGATGATCTAGGGGTGTGAAGGGGTTAACGTAAGTATACCTGATGGTCTAGGGGTGTGAAGGGGTTAAGGTAAGTACACCTGATGGTTTAGGGGTGTGAAGGGGTTAACGTAAGTACACCTGATGGTTTAGGGGTGTGAAGGGGTTAAGGTAAGTATACCTGATGGTCTAGGGGTGTGAAGGGGTTGAGTTAAGTATACCTGATGGTCTAGGGGTGTGAAGGGGTTAAGGTAAGTACACCTGATGATCTAGGGGTGTGAAGGGGTTAACGTAAGTATACCTGATGGTCTAGGGGTGTGAAGGGGTTAAGGTAAGTACACCTGATGGTTTAGGGGTGTGAAGGGGTTAACGTAAGTACACCTGATGGTTTAGGGGTGTGAAGGGGTTAAGGTAAGTATACCTGATGGTCTAGGGGTGTGAAGGGGTTGAGTTAAGTATACCTGATGGTCTAGGGGTGTGAAGGGGTTAAGGTAAGTATACCTGATGGTTTAGGGGTGTGAAGGGGTTAAGGTAAGTACACCTGATGATCTAGGGGTGTGAAGGGGTTAACGTAAGTATACCTGATGGTCTAGGGGTGTGAAGGGGTTAACGTAAGTATACCTGATGGTCTAGGGGTGTGAAGGGGTTAAGGTAAGTACACCTGATGATCTAGGGGTGTGAAGGGGTTAACGTAAGTATACCTGATGGTCTAGGGGTGTGAAGGGGTTAATTCCAGTTGCCTGCACAGACCTCATACTCCACACAGATGAGGGTTTGTTACAATTGCATTCAGTCTAGAACAATCCTTAATACATCCGCAGTACAAATCCTTCTGACATATAGTTTGCTACCATGTATCAGTGTATAGGATGCAAATGGCAGATGACGTATGGCCGCCGGCTACCGGTGTATGGGGCCTGGACCAAGTCTCTGCAAGGTATAGAATAAAAAGAACATTCCTCTTTAACAACAGCAAGAAGACATTGTGACAATGTATATACAACGTATACGAGAAGCTCAGGTAGCCACTCCGGAGTATTACTAGAATAATCCCAATAGCTTTGGTCTGGGGTTTCATCTATTAGTAAGGATCTCATCTAGCCTGAAGAATACATGAAAGTCACAGGACATGACCCTCAGCTCTGCCCCACCATACAGGCCACCAGGCGGGATCCCAATACAACTTACACTATGGGGCTGCAATTTGAGCAACTGTCCGACTAAAAAGGAGGAGTTTCCCTTTAAGCCAAGCACTGATGTGACGGACACTCGTACTTGTCCCCATAACCCCACTCTATAGACCAGTGGTCCTCAACTGGAAGATCCTGGATTGAATACAGACCATGGATGCCCAATGTCCGGACCCTGCACACCGGCCCATTGATGGACTAGAGGAGGCCAATCCATGTCTTTTGACGGGAACAGCCACTGGGGCTCGGCCTACAAGGCAGCCCCTGGCAGGGGTGTACTTCTGCTTATTGGTTTGGTCTGGGGTCTTATTAACTTTAGAGTTCTGGTTCTGAATCTGGTTAAAGGGTCTGGTCTGAATTCTGAATAAGTTTAGGGATCTGGACTAAGGGCTGGATGAGTTTAGGGATCAGGTCTGGGGATTGCGCGAGTTAAGAGGTCTGGGGTAATACAGATTAAGAAGTTTGGGGTCTACTGTTGGTGTTCAGCCTGGACCTTCACCCAGTTGCAGCCCCAGGTAAGTGGACCTTTGTGAAGACTATCTGAGTACCCCTGCTGCAGGTACCAGGTAAGGACAGGTCCAACATGCAGAGGTCCGGCCTCAGTGCACACATAGGATTAGTCACTGGGGGCTGGCACGAGAAGAGTTAAGCGGTGACTGTGAGAAATAGATGGACCTGGCGTGTGATCTGCTCATTTCCCTGAACATCTAACCAGGGAGTTTATCCAGCAGAAGCGCGGCTTGTGAGGAACACGTAAACAGCCGCTTACACAAGAACGGCCTTTGTTCTCTGCGGTTGTAGCAGGATTTATTACAATCTTCAGAAAATGGCTGCACATGATGTCTCCTCGACTTACTGAACAGCCGCAGTCCAGTAAACCCAGAAGATTTACGGCTCCACTAACAATGGTGAAAGCAGCAGAGCCGCGGTCGGTCCTAGAGAGCCACACAGGTAAGTCAGTGATAAAGCCGAGAGCCTGTGTCAGACACTTACCCACTACTGATTTCCTTCAGGATTTTAGCATGGCTCCCTTAAAGAGAACTTTCTCCACCTCCAGCTCTTTCCATCCTTTAATAGTCGCCCCTCCATTGATTCCAGCACAGTTGGAATTTTTTCTCTAGCCCCCACCGTTCCTGAGTAACAAGCTCAGTTAATTTTGGTGCCTGATATGATAACTAGACTCCCTAATGTCCAGTGGGTGGTGTCCGGGAGGAGCAGTCAAGGGGGAGTAACTCAGAGCTCCAATCAGAAGGGAGACAGTGTCAGAGCTCTGAGTCACGCCCCCTGCCTGCTCTGCCTGACACCAACCACTGGACATTAGGGAGTCTAGTTATCATATCAGGCACCAAAACTATCAGCACTGATTGCTCAGGAATGATGGGGAGAAAAAATTCCAACTGTGCTGGAATCAGTGGAGGGGCAGCTATTAAAGGGTCCTTTTAAAAATACAACTATGTCCGGGGTAGTTATAATATTTTCATAATGTTGCTCTACCCGTCACCATTCTTTACACTGCAGCTTGGTTTACTTAAAAAGGTTGATGTTGGGCCAAAGAACCAGCTATGATGTGTGAGTCCACCTTGTGTGTCTACTGCAGCCTGACATCCACCTTCTGTAGCTCTGTGCACCATGTGGAAGGCCCAGGCTGCTACGCTGACTCTCCCCGTGCATTACACAGCAGCGCGGCCAATTCCTCACCGCAGGGTTATAGATACCAGAGCAGGCACAGGAATATACACAAGTATCACAATGACACATTCATCTCTATGTGCGGTGCTGGATATACTTACTGCTCGACTCGGGGGGACAGATATAGTTTGGGGAACACCTGCGTAGCTTCTGCGTCTTCAAAGCTGACCGACAGCAAAGCGACATCTTCTCCGGGGTCCTCATTAGCGTCCTGAAGAGATAAAGAGATCATTGTCCAATGTATCCTATTATCTATCTATCATTTATCTCACAACTAACATTTACCTCATATCTATCTATCTATCTATCTATCTATCCATATCTATCTATCTATCTATCTATCCCATATCTATCTCATATCTATCTCATATCTATCTACATCTACTCTATCTATCTATCTCATATCTATCCATATCTACCATATCTATCTATCTATCTCCTATCTCATATCTATCTATCTATCTATCTCATATCTATCTATCTATCTATCTATCTTATATCATATCTATCTATCTATCTCATATCTATCTATCTCATATCTATCTATCTCATATCTATCTATCTATATATCTATCTATCTCATATCTATCTCATATCTATCTATCTCATATCTATCTATCTATCTATCTCATATCTCATATCTATCTACAGTATCTATCTATCTATCTATCTCCTATCTATCTATCTATCTCCCCTCCCCCCCCCCCCCCCCCCTCTCCCCCCCCCCCCCCTCTATCTCATATCTATCTATCTATCTCATATCTATCTATCTCTTATATCTATCTATCTCATATCTATCTATCTATCTATCTATCTATCTATCTATCTATCTATCCCATATCTATCTATCTCATATCTATCTATCTCCTATCTATCTATCTATCTATCTATCTATCTCACTATCTATCTCATATCTATCTTTCTATCTATCTCATATCTATCTATCGGATTATATTTGGTATCCATGTATCTTTCACCTATCTATCTCTCTCTCTTTATGTCTCTGTAAATAATAATTTCCTTTATTACCTCCTTGCATACTAGTGAGGTAAGTGAGCCTTTGTCCCGGGCGGTGTGTGTGAGATGACAGATATCTATCAGACATAGATCCTGGCAGATATGCCGTGTGCTAATAACAATGATGTCAATAGCAGGATATTATGACGGTGATACAAGCAGGTATGTAATGTATAGGATTAATGCCGCCACATTGTGGCTTTCTGGTATGCAGTCGTACATTCCCAGTAGTGCTGGCCAGACAGACGCTGCTTAGCTCACTAATCCCATACAGCCGCTATAATACATAGGGAAATATGTATGACAGCGGGTAGGAAAGTGAGGTAAGACAGCGGCGATGGTCACACCGAGTGTGATAAATCCTGGTGTATATACTGAACATGGCCATAGGTCTCATCCACCCGACCAAGGGCAGAAGAGCGTCACTTAGACCGCTACTGGGGTGGGATATATCAGCATACACTACAGTCTTATTACATGGTGTGGCAGACTGTACTGTTCTATACACAGCAAATATAATGTACCCTACGGGGTCAACAGAAGACAAATGCCACTGTATGTCTGTCTATCTTATATCTAATAATTGTCTAATATACCAAACCTAACATCTCATATCTGTCTCATAACTATCTAATATTTCCCATTTATTTCATATCTGTCTAATTTACCAAATCTAACATCTCATCTCTCTCATATCTATCTCATAACGGATATCTTATATCTATGCAATAAATCATGTCTGTCTTTTATCTCATGTATAGCTCCTATATAACTAATATTTCATCTAATAGCTTATATTTCATGTAATATTTATCTAATATCTAATATATATCTTTTGTCTAACATCTCACATCTATCTCATGTGTGTCATATCTCAATAATCATATCTGTCTTATATCTCATCTAATAGCTGATATCTGTCTAATATACCAAATCTAACATCTCGTATCTGTCTAACAACAAATACCTGTGTTACACCTAACATCCATGTCGTATGTATCTCATATCTAATAGTTGATATCTGTGTAATATCTTATATCTATCTCACATATCATAGCTTATATCCATCAAATAAATAGTATCTGTCTTACCTCATACCTCTTATGTATCTAATATCTCATGTAATATGTGTCTAATACCTCATATCTAAATAATCATATCTGATATCTAATATCTCTTATCTAATAACTTACATCTCTTGTATCGGTCTAATATTTCATATCTTACCTGTGTGAGATCGTACGTATAATATTTCAGATCTGTCCAATATATATATCTCTTATCTTTCATATCTATTGTACATGTAATATATCTCATCCGTGCCTAATATCTGTTTGCCAACAGGGGGCATCAAGAAGATATATTACCCGTTAGAACCAAAGCTTTGAATGTGACTGGAGCACAAGACGGCACAAGTATAATGATATAGCAGGAGAAGCCTCTTCGGAGCGCTGCTGTGGAGCACTGGTTAATGGTGCCTATAGTGTCCGTGACCTCTGGGTGAACTGCCATGATGAGGTTAATGTATAGCACAGACATGGGCACCGTCTAATCCCACCTACTGGAAGGCCGCTCCCTACTTACTGGAAATGGGGATTAGTGGCAGCCAGGCGCTGCTCCCGGGCACGGCAACATCTGCTGCACACAGTCACCAGAGCTGGAATCCTGTGAGCGGCAGCCAGATAAGGATCCTGCCAGACCTGACCAGAACAAAACAAGCCCCACGTCCTGTGCTGACATCCGCCACATGTCACCCCGCAGCTGCCGCAGCCGTCACTGTAAATAACTGAAGAGTTGAAACCCTTTATAGACTTGAATGCTCTGGTCAGATCTGAGCCGCTGTGTTATCCGGGGCCGGGTCTGCGGGGGCGGAGCCTCACACAGATCGCCGCTCCGCCCCCACAGATCGTGCACTAGTCGGAACACAACGTATGGACGCTCACACATACGGGATAACAGTCCGCTATCTGCAAGATGAGCATAGCCCACCAAGTGTGCATGTATTCTACATGGGGAATAAGATTCTGGGTCATTTCCTTCCATTTACATTATTCTCTATAGCTGTGCTGAGTGGGGTCTCTTCCTGCTGAGGAGCAACCTCCCACCTCACAGCATACACAGGATTAGGCAGACACTGCAGCAGCATCCCCCTCCTCCCACTGTCTTCTGTCTCTTCAGTCACTTACTACGTCAGCCTTTCAGCGAAGATTTAGTCAGAAACTGCAGCAGCATATCCCTCCTCTCTCTAGCGAAAGCTGAGAGACTGCAGCAGCATATCCCCCCCTCCCTACAGCAACAGCTGAGACTGTAGCAGCATTCTCCTTCTCCCTCCAGTGACAGCTGAGAGACTGCAGCAGCATACCCCTCCTCTCTCTAGTGACAGCTGAGAGACTGCAGCAGCATACCCCTCCTCCCTCTAGTGACAGCTGAAAAACTGCAGCAGCATACCCCTCCTCCCTTACTTCTGTGTCTTCAGTCACTAACTTGTCCAGAACGTCAGTGACAGCAATTTACAGATTTATTAATACCAACAATGACAACGACCAATCCTTAAAGGGTATTTCCATCTCTGACATTAACCCTTTAAAAGACAGAACGAAGTCTCGGCTCAGTAATAACATATGCTGGGATATTAGTGGTAAAGTCAACTAAATGGAGGGGGATTCTAAAAATAAACCTGTAATAGCGAATAAACGTAACGCGCTAGGTGATGCTTCGACATTCACAGCATTAAAACGCGAGTGCGACGGCCAAAGCCAGCGGAGGATTTATTTACTTATTAAAGTCATGACACATTTCCCACCTTCGGTTTCCTCCCGCGGTGTTTGTAGCTCTATATTTAGACTTGGCACGGCAGCCGCTTGTGGTTACAGCTTGGATGGGGTTATGTGGAGTTACGCTACCTGACGGGGCTCGCCATGAATCACGGAGCCATGCTACGGGCAGACGAGCGGCGGGGAAGGACGGATGGGGCCCTTTCTGTGGATGGGTCAGGTTTTCAGGATTTCCTTAGTACGAGTAACAGAACTATTGTCAGCACACGGGACATCCGCATGTGGTTAGGTGCAAAGTGTGTGATAAGTGGCGGTCCCACTGATGGTCCCCCCCCAGCTTCCCTGCATTATATTAGAGCCCGTATACTCGGAGAATACAGAAGGCACAGGAGTGGATTTCAGAGCACAAAGGGGCCAAAATCTGTTAATAAAGCATATTACAATTATTTATATAGTTATTTCGCTTATTTATATATCGCCATCATATTCCGCAGCGCTGTACACACATTGTCAGTCACTGTCCCATATAGGGCTCACAATCTACATTTCCTACCAGGGGTGTGGGAGGAAACCGGAGTACCCGGAGGAAACCACCAAACACAGGGAGAACATACAAACTACACGCAGATGTTGTTCTTGGCGATATACAAACCCAGGACTCCAGCGCTGTAAGGCTACAGTGAGCCACCAAGAGCGCTAACCACTGAGCCACCAAGAGCGCTAACCACTGAGCCACCAAGAGCGCTAACCACTGAGCCACCAACAGCGCTAACCACTGAGCCACCAACAGCGCTAACCACTGAGTCGCCAACAGCGCTACCCACTAAGCCGCCAACAGCGCTAACCAGTGAGCCGCCAACAGCGCTAACCACTGAGCCACCAACAGCGCTAACCACTGAGCCACCAACAGCGCTAACCACTGAGCCACCAACAGCGCTAACCAGTGAGCCACCAACAGCGCTAACCACTGAGCCACCAACAGCGCTAACCACGCCCCCCCGCTGGCCGCCGCAACCACTGAGCCGCCAACAGCGCAACCACTGAGCCGCCAACAGCGCTAACCAGTGAGCCGCCAACAGCGCAACCACTGAGCCCCAACAGCGCAACCAGTGAGCCACCAACAGCGCTAACCAGTGAGCCACCAACAGCGCTAACCAGTGAGCCACCAACAGCGCTAACCACTGAGCCACCAACAGCGCTAACCACTGAGCCACCAACAGCGCTAACCACTGAGCCACCAACAGCGCTAACCACTGAGCCACCAACAGCGCTAACCACTGAGCCACCAACAGCGCTAACCACTGAGCCACCAACAGCGCTAACCACTGAGCCACCAACAGCGCACCACGCCGCCAACAGCGCTAACCAGTGAGCCGCCAACAGCGCTAACCACTGAGCCCCAACAGCGCTAACCAGTGAGCCACCAACAGCGCTAACCAGTGAGCCACCAACAGCGCTAACCAGTGAGCCACCAACAGCGCTAACCACTGAGCCACCAACAGCGCTAACCACTGAGCCACCAACAGCGCTAACCAGTGAGCCACCAACAGCGCTAACCAGTGAGCCACCAACAGCGCTAACCACTGAGCCACCAACAGCGCTAACCACTGAGCCACCAACAGCGCTAACCACTGAGCCACCAACAGCGCTAACCACTGAGCCACCAACAGCGCTAACCACTGAGCCACCAACAGCGCTAACCACTGAGCCACCAACAGCGCTAACCACTGAGCCACCAACAGCACTAACCACTGAGCCACCGTGCTGCACTATATTGAAACAAGTTATCCCCTATCCATAAGATATGTTACAGATCAGAGGGGTCACCAGTGCACACCGCTCCATTCATTTTAATAGGAGTGTCGGGGAGATGCAAATGGCTGAACCTCAGCTATGTCCTTATCAGTGGGGTCGGAGCGGTTGGACAGGGGGGAAAACCCCTTTAATGCAGGGCTGTGGAGGCCGAGTCCATTCTGGGTGGAGCAAGAATAGGAAGAAAGTTACCGACTGCGGCATCAATTATAGAATTATCGACATTGTATAATGAATTAGATACATTGTATAATGAATTAGATACATTGTATAATGAATTAGATACATTGTATAATGATTAGATACATTGTATAATGAATTAGATACATTGTATAATGAATTAGATACATTGTATAATGAATTAGATACATTGTTTGTTACACTTTTACTTTCTTAGGATTCTCCTTTACCGCTTATGTCTGACCACAGAAGGAGTCGGAGTCGGGCTGTAGAGAAACAGAGCAGTCAGAGTCGGAGATTCGGCCTCCTGACTCCGCAGCCCTGCATTAAAGTGAATGGGCAGAGCTGCAATACCACAAACAGCCTGTCAGGGCACGTGTGGCGCTGTGTCTGGATGAAAGCAGACATGTTTTCCCAGTCCTGTTCAAAATGCAATAACTTTTTGTTCAACTCACTATGTGGTAAAGCAAAAAAAAGGAAAGAAACCTAAAACTCTGAAAATCCGGAGACAGATTCTTTTCAAAGCTTGTAAAAAAAATCCTCCATGATCAAAGGAGAAAGACACAAACATGTCCTCCTGTCATCAGGGCTGCGGCAAAGGAGGTTTTGGGCAGCGCCTCGTCCCAGGATCACCACAAAGAAAAACGGAAAACTTCATGGTCGTCCCAGGAGGCTCCTAATCTGCATCACTCAGGACGGGCCCGTCACAGGGGATTAGGCGGTAACTGCGCCCCGAGAAGACTCAATTATCTCGCAGGGTTAAAATATTTCGCCAATTATCCGATCAAAACTGTCACCGAGATCCCGGCTATGTGTGAAGCAGAAAGGAACAATTAACCCCAGTGATGACAGATGTAGCAGAGCTGACTGTGCGCGGTCTGGGATTGTGGGGGCCGGAGGTGACATAGCTGAGCTGTAGGGAACAGAGAGAGAAGCTTCATCGGGGGCGCCCTATGTAAAGGGTGGATTTGGCCCCAGAGATCAGGCGGACCCCACAGCTCTGGGTTGCATTATGGGTATTTTCTCTAAATCGGCCGGTACCTATAGAATTATACCCAATAGTGTTTACTATTCACCGAGCCCCGCTCCTGTCCACTTCATCCACTAGGGGACGCCACGCACACTACATCCAGGGAGGTCATAGCTGAAGAATCGGAGGCCGATACAAAATCTCTCAGTAGTGCAGCCTCAGGCTTTGGGCCTGTAACTTCAATTATATCTCAGCCTAAAAGTCAGACATTAAAAATCCGTTGTCACATATTTCCCAAACACTGCAGAGACTTTCTTTATTTCTTCTGTCAGGTCTCCTTTAAGACAGAGCAGTGGAATACAAGGAGGCGCTGACTCCCTAATCTGTCATCTGAGGACAAGTATTTTACTGATAAGAGAAGAGAATTCTATGTAAAGCACAGACAGTCCTTACTGACAGCCGGAAACCCAGGTTACACTAGACTCACACTAGCGAAGGTCCCTACGCGAACCCAAATGACGCAGAGCCCGTCTGCTAAAAAAGCGGTTACGCACGGACCCCATAGACTATAATGTCCATAGGGTCCTCCATGCAGGACTTTTCTCTCTGCCTAAAATCGGCGGTGGAGACTCCAACACAAATGTGAGCCTACCGTATATACCTCACTAGTGTTTCCATAGGGAATATAAAATGGCAATATGGCTCTGTACACACCTGGGGACTTGCTGTGTGTATGTTACAATTGAATCCAGTCTAGACAATTCAGTGGAATATAACCAGCAAAGACCTCAGACTGATACATTGTAACAAAAAAGCATATCACCCCAGCCCTGCAGATAGATAGGTTACTGTCACCAGACCCCAGCATATCACCCCAGCCCTGCAGATAGATAGGTTACTGTCACCAGACCCAGCATATCACCCCAGCCCTGCAGATAGATAGGTTAGTGTCACCAGACCCAGCATATCACCCCAGCCCTGCAGATAGATAGGTTAGTGTCACCAGACCCAGCATATCACCCCAGCCCTGCAGATAGATAGGTTAGTGTCACCAGACCCGGCATATCACCCCAGCCCTGCAGATAGATAGGTTACTGTCACCAGACCCAGCATATCACCCCAGCCCTGCAGATAGATAGGTTAGTGTCACCAGAACCAGTATATCACCCCAGCCCTGCAGATAGATAGGTTAGTGTCACCAGACCCAGCATATCACCCCAGCCCTGCAGATAGATAGGTTAGTGTCACCAGAAACAGCATATCACCCCAGCCCTGCAGATAGATAGGTTAGTGTCACCAGACCCCAGCATATCACCCCAGCCCTGCAGATAGATAGGTTAGTGTCACCAGACCCCAGCATATCACCCCAGCCCTGCAGATAGATAGGTTAGTGTCACCAGACCCAGCATATCACCCCAGCCCTGCAGATAGATAGGTTAGTGTCACCAGACCCAGCATATCACCCAGCCCTGCAGATAGATAGGTTACTGTCACCAGACCCAGCATATCACCCCAGCCCTGCAGATAGATAGGTTACTGTCACCAGACCCAGCATATCACCCCAGCCCTGCAGATAGATAGGTTACTGTCACCAGAAACAGCATATCACCCCAGCCCTGCAGATAGATAGGTTAGTGTCACTAGACCCAGCATATCACCCCAGCCCTGCAGATAGATAGGTTAGTGTCACCAGAACCAGCATATCACCCCAGCCGCAGATAGATAGGTTAGTGCACCAGAACCAGAACACCCCAGCTGCAGAAGATAGGTTAGTGCACCAGAACCAGCATACACCCCAGCCCGCAGATAGATAGGTTAGTGTCACCAGACCCCAGATACACCCCAGCCCGCAGATAGATAGGTTAGTGTCACCAGAACCAGCATATCACCCCAGCCCGCAGATAGATAGGTTAGTGTCACCAGACCCCAGATATCACCCCAGCCCTGCAGATAGATAGGTTAGTGTCACCAGACCAGCATATCACCCCAGCCCTGCAGATAGATAGGTTAGTGTCACCAGAAACAGCATATCACCCCAGCCCTGCAGATAGATAGGTTAGTGTCACCAGACCCCAGTATATCACCCCAGCCCTGCAGATAGATAGGTTAGTGCACCAGCCCAGCATATCACCCAGCCCTGCAGATAGATAGGTTAGTGTCACCAGACCCAGCATATAGGTAGTTCCTGCTATATAATGGATCTGTCTGGGGCCATGTCTCTCGAGTAACGCTCCATTATTCAGGACAGTCATCTCTGGGACCCTTCCTGCAGTCTGTACAGGCGGTCGCAGCGTGGTCTGGCAGTCTTCAAGATTTGTTTTGTTCACATTTCCTTTAACAACAGCGAATACCAGGAAATCTCCGCTCCATGAATTATCTGCCCCATGACAACGACAAATACTCCTATAGGTTGTAATGGAAAATTACAGCACTTATCACTGGCGTCAGGCTAAGTATACAGGTGTACATTATAATACCGTAGACAAGGCTGGAGATTATCTACAGGTATCAGCCTGAGACTGGAGCCAAGGTCAATGCGATATCCCAGGGAAGGCCGATCCACAATAGTGCGACGTGATAGATAGCGGGGAATGGGGAAAGCATAAAATCCCAAAGTATCTGAAGCAGCGGTGACATCACTGAGAATACAGCCTATCCATATACTAGAGATCAGCAGTGACATCACTGAGAATACAGCCTATCCATATACTAGAGATCAGCAGTGACATCACTGAGAATACAGCCTATCCATATACTAGAGATCAGCAGTGACATCACTGAGAATACAGCCTATCCATATACTAGAGATCAGCAGTGACATCACTGAGAATACAGCCTATCCATATACTAGAGATCAGCAGCGGTGACATCACTGAGAATACAGCCTATCCATATACTAGAGATCAGCAGCGGTAACATCACTGAGAATACAGCCTATCCGTATACTAGAGATCAGCAGCGGTGACATCACTGAGAATACAGCCTATCCGTATACTAGAGATCAGCAGCGGTGACATCACTGAGAATACAGCCTATCCATATACTAGAGATCAGCAGCGATGACATCACTGAGAATACAGCCTATCCATATACTAGAGATCAGCGGTGACATCACTGAGAATACAGCCTCCCCATATACTAGAGATCAGCAGCGGTGACATCACTGAGAATACAGCCTATCCATATACTAGAGATCAGCAGTGACATCACTGAGAATACAGCCTATCCATATACTAGAGATCAGCAGTGACATCACTGAGAATACAGCCTATCCATATACTAGAGATCAGCAGCAGTGACATCACTGAGAATACAGCCTATCCATATACTAGAGATCAGCAGTGACATCACTGAGAATACAGCCTATCCATATACTGGAGATCAGCAGTGACATCACTGAGAATACAGCCTATCCATATACTAGAGATCAGCAGCGGTGACATCACTGAGAATACAGCCTATCCATATACTAGAGATCAGCAGTGACATCACTGAGAATACAGCCTATCCATATACTAGAGATCAGCGGTGACATCACTGAGAATACAGCCTATCCATATACTAGAGATCAGCAGTGACATCACTGAGAATACAGCCTATCCATATACTAGAGATCAGCAGCGGTGACATCACTGAGA
This sequence comes from Leptodactylus fallax, assembly GCA_947044405.1. NCBI lineage: Eukaryota > Metazoa > Chordata > Amphibia > Anura > Leptodactylidae > Leptodactylus > Leptodactylus fallax. The sequence continues at coordinate 58,586 of CAMRHE010001260.1, forward strand.
ATACAGCCTATCCCTATACTAGAGATCAGCAGTGACATCACTGAGAATACAGCCTATCCATATACTGGAGATCAGCAGTGACATCACTGAGAATACAGCCTATCCATATACTGGAGATCAGCAGTGACATCACTGAGAATACAGCCTATCCATATACTAGAGATCAGCAGCGGTGACATCACTGAGAATACAGCCTATCCATATACTGGAGATCAGCAGTGACATCACTGAGAATACAGCCTATCCATATACTAGAGATCAGCAGTGACATCACTGAGAATACAGCCTATCCATATACTAGAGATCAGCAGCAGTGACATCACTGAGAATACAGCCTATCCATATACTAGAGATCAGCAGTGACATCACTGAGAATACAGCCTATCCATATACTAGAGATCAGCAGCGGTGACATCACTGAGAATACAGCCTATCCATATACTAGAGATCAGCAGTGACATCACTGAGAATACAGCCTATCCATATACTAGAGAGCAGCGGTGACATCACTGAGAATACAGCCTATCCATATACTAGAGATCAGCAGCGGTGACATCACTGAGAATACAGCCTATCCATATACTGGAGATCAGCAGCGGTGACATCACTGAGTATACAGCCTATCCATATACTAGAGATCAGCGGTGACATCACTGAGAATACAGCCTATCCATATACTAGAGATCAGCAGCGGTGACATCACTGAGAATACAGCCTATCCGTATACTAGAGATCAGCAGGGTGACATCACTGAGAATACATCCTATACATATACTAGAGATCAGCAGCGGTGACATCACTGAGAATACAGCCTATCCATATACTAGAGATCAGCACGGTGACATCACTGAGAATACAGCCTATCCATATACTAGAGATCAGCAGTGACATCACTGAGAATACAGCCTATCCATATACTAGAGATCAGCAGTGACATCACTGAGAATACAGCCTATCCATATACTAGAGATCAGCAGCGGTGACATCACTGAGAATACAGCCTATCCATATACTAGAGATCAGCGGTGACATCACTGAGAATACAGCCTATCCATATACTAGAGAGCAGCGGTGACATCACTGAGAATACAGCCTATCCATATACTAGAGAGCAGCGGTGACATCACTGAGAATACAGCCTATCCATATACTAGAGATCGGCGGTGACATCATTGAGAATACAGCCTATCCATATACTAGAGATCAGCGGTGACATCACTGAGAATACAGCCTATCCATATACTAGAGATCAGCAGTGACATCACTGAGAATACAGCCTATCCATATACTAGAGATCAGCAGCAGTGACATCACTGAGAATACAGCCTATCCATATACTAGAGATCAGCAGTGACATCACTGAGAATACAGCCTATCCATATACTAGCGATCAGCAGCGGTGACATCACTGAGAATACAGCCTCTCCATATACTAGAGATCAGCAGCGGTGACATCACTGAGAATACAGCCTATCCATATACTAGAGATCAGCAGCGGTGACATCACTGAGAATACAGCCTATCCATATACTAGAGATCAGCGGTGACATCACTGAGAATACAGCCTATCTAAGAGATGATACGTCGGTATTCCTAACCACGTAATACTTCCCTGTGATGATCGGCACATGATCTCATCTTTTACCACCCAGACTGTAAAGCATCATGTATCTAAACAATTACAGAAACACAAGGCAGAAGTCGCAGGATTTATAAGATTTATGATGGGGAGATCTTAACCATATAAGCAAAACGGGGAAAGGTATTTTCTGGAACAATGTTGTCTGCAATCCTATCAGATGAGCCTCCGGTGTACACAATGTCTGGTCTCTGTCTCACATCACTGGATTATGGGAAGCCGGGGGCGACCACAGAAACTGTACAGAATATCACGGCTTCGGGGCTTCATATATGAACCCAGAACTCACAAGACAGACCCAACCAAAACTTCCCTCAAGGCCCTAAACCCTTATGTGCTCAGACAGGTGCGAAACACATGACTCTCCACTTAGAATCAGATCAGATTTGTTATACGGAAAATCTCAATAGGGTGTCACCTGGTCCCGCTATACCCCAGACACAACCTTCCAACTTCTCTTACTCCCTCCTCTCTGCCAGTAACAGTGCGAGTTATTTCAGATTGTTATACTCAAGAACCAACTGTAACATCACTGTAGGAAAGGTCCAAGAAGGGCTGTAGTGAAGGTCCTACTTATTCCTTTTCTATAGGATTAGGTAGATCACTGCTGCACTGCAGACCTTTCACACAATTCATGATCTGACCAAAACTTTCCGCATGTTCCTAAACCCTTAGGGGAAGTAAATGTGCTCAAACATTTCATGAACAGACATTTCTTCCCTTCTGATGTAGAAAAGAAGAGAATTAGGCTCTCCTGGTCCCTTCATAACCTAGACTGGATGTTGCAACCTCTTCTCCTCCGTCCTCTTTGCCAGTGTGAATTATTTCAGATACTTATACTCTAAAGCCAATGAAGTGCTACATTGTGATATCACTGTATGAAAGGTCCAGGAAAGGCTGTAGTGAAGATTCTCCATATTTGGTTTCTGCTGGAAACGATGGATCACTGAGGCTTAGAAGATCTTTCAGATTAGTGTCACACTGAACAATCTGGCCAAAACCTTCCACAAGTTCCAAAACCCATTAGTGCAGTATACTTGCACAGAACATTTTCTAATTCAGAATCAGGTTGTATTTGGGATCTGGTCCCTTCATACTATAGACTGGACGTTGCACTCTCTCCTCCCTCCTCACTGCCAGTAACTGCGACTTTCTGATTCTCTAGAACCAATGAAGTGATATATTGCGATGTCTCTGTATGAAAGGTCCAGGAAGGGCTATAGTGAATGTTCTCCTTATTATGTTTCTTCTGGAATGGAAGGATCACTGAGGCTTAGCAGATCTTCAGACTAATGGATGTTGAATATGAAGGGATAGGCAGCTGTAAACACTTTATATTGACTCCTACAACAAAGCCGTATCAACCCCGTACACGGTTTGGTCCACTGCAGTCCACACAGAGATCTACCTGAGCTATATCCAAGTGACATCACAACAAGGGGCAATATGACCAATGGGCCATAACCGCTGCTTCACCAACATTTTGGACCCTGTATGCTAAATGATGGAGTATTCTGCAAGCCTAACCTGGGACATGGAAAGAAACCCAGACTATTGCCATCTGTATACTATATACCAGGCTAGAGAAAGGAGTGGCTCTGGAAACTATAATACATGTACTCTATAATACAGCCCTGTATAATCACACCTGCAGCACGTCAAAAGTTCACTCTGAAAGGGTTATTATACGAGGCCCTTCTATTCACCTCTGTACACAATAGAGACTGCAGAATGGAGACATCAATGTTTACCCTGGTAATAAAGCTGCACATACTGAGACAATTATTGTGTCCCAGCAAGTCTGCAAATCAGCGGCAGCTCCGGCCTGGGTACTCCAAAAACCAGAGAGATTAATAACTCCACATATAAAAGCCCCGAGATCAACAAACTAATGATCACTCCACATGTACCACAATGTACTTCAATGGAGAGGAAGAGAGCCTGAAGAAGAACGATGAGATAATAATAGCATGGGAGAGTCCGAAACCCAAATCTATATATACAGTAAAGGGCAACTCCACTCACTAAACATAATAAAATAGGATGACAAAACTTACATGTTAACCTACAGAAATCAATATGCTGCCTCCTATGTACAAGAATATAACTACTATAATACTGCTCCTATGTACAAGAATATAACTACTATAATACTGCTCCTATGTACAAGAATATAACTACTATAATACTGCTCCTATGTACAAGAATATAACTACTATAATACTGCTCCTATGTACAAGAATATAACTACTATAATACTGCTCCTATGTACAAGAATATAACTACTATAATACTGCTCCTATGTACAAGAATATACTACTTACTGCTCCTATGTACAAGAATACAACTACTATAATACTGCTCCCTATGTACAAGAATATAACTACTATAATACTGCTCCTATGTACAAGAATATAACTACTATAATACTGCACCCTATGTACAAGAATATAACTACTATAATACTACCTCCTATGTACAAGAATATAACTACTATAATACTGCTCCTATGTACAAGAATATAACTACTATAATACTGCTCCTATGTACAAGAGTATAACTACTATAATACTGCTCCTATGTACAAGAATATAACTACTATAATACTGCTCCTATGTACAAGAATATAACTACTATAATACTGCTCCCTATGTACAAGAATATAACTACTATAATACTACCTCCTATGTACAAGAATATAACTACTATAATACTGCTCCTATGTACAAGAATATAACTACTATAATACTACTCCTATGTACAAGAATATAACTACTATAATACTACTACTATGTACAAGAATATAACTACTATAATACTTCTCCTATGTACAAGAATATAACTACTATAATACTACTCCTATGTACAAGAATATAACTACTATAATACTACTCCTATGTACAAGAATATAACTACTATAATACTACCTCCTATGTACAAGAATATAACTACTATAATACTACTCCTATGTACAAGAATATAACTACTATAAGACTGCCTCCTATGTACAAGAATATAACTACTATAATACTGCCCCCTATGTACAGGAATATAACTACTATAATACTGCTCCTATGTACAAGAATATAACTACTATAATACTGCTCCTATGTACAAGAATATAACTACTATAATACTGCTCCTATGTACAAGAATATAACTACTATAATACTACTCCTATGTACAAGAATATAACTACTATAATACTACCTCCTATGTACAAGAATATAACTACTATAATACTACCCCTATGTACAAGAATATAACTACTATAATACTGCTCCCATGTACAAGAATATAACTACTATAATACTGCTCCTATATACAAGAATATAACTACTATAATACTACTCCTATGTACAAGAATATAACTACTATAATACTGCTCCTATGTACAAGAATATAACTACTATAATACTGCTCCTATATACAAGAATATAACTACTATAATACTACTCCTATGTACAAGAATATAACTACTATAATACTGCTCCTATGTACAAGAATATAACTACTATAATACTGCTCCTATGTACAAGAATATAACTACTATAAGACTGCCTCCTATGTAAAAGAATATAACTACTATAATACTGCCCCCTATGTACAGGAATATAACTACTATAATACTGCTCCTATGTACAAGAATATAACTACTATAATACTGCTCCTATGTACAAGAATATAACTACTATAATACTACCTCCTATGTACAAGAATATAACTACTATAATACTACTCCTGTGTACAAGAATATAACTACTATAATACTGCTCCTATGTACAAGAATATAACTATTATAATACTGCTCCTATGTACAAGAATATAACTACTATAATACTGCCCTATGTACAAGAATATAACTACTATAATACTGCTCCTATGTACAAGAATATAACTACTATAATACTGCTCCTATGTACAAGAACATAACTACTATAATACTGCTCCTATGTACAAGAATATAACTACTATAATACTGCTCCTATGTACAAGAATATAACTACTATAATACTACCTCCTATGTACAAGAATATAACTACTATAATACTGCTCCTATGTACAAGAATATAACTACTATAATACTGCTCCTATGTACAAGAATATAACTACTATAATACTGCTCCTATGTACAAGAATATAACTACTATAATACTGCCCCCTATGTACAGGAATATAACTACTATAATACTGCCCCTATGTACAAGAATATAACTACTATAATACTACCTCCTATGTACAAGAATATAACTACTATAATACTACTCCTGTGTACAAGAATATAACTACTATAATACTGCTCCTATGTACAAGAATATAACTATTATAATACTGCTCCTATGTACAAGAATATAACTACTATAATACTACCTCCTATATACAAGAATATAACTACTATAATACTGCTCCTATGTACAAGAATATAACTACTATAATACTGCTCCTATGTACAAGAATATAACTACTATAATACTACCTCCTATGTACAAGAATATAACTACTATAATACTGCTCCTATGTACAAGAATATAACTACTATAATACTGCTCCTATGTACAAGAATATAACTACTATAATACTGCTCCTATGTACAAGAATATAACTACTATAATACTGCCCCCTATGTACAGGAATATAACTACTATAATACTGCCCCTATGTACAAGAATATAACTACTATAATACTACCTCCTATGTACAAGAATATAACTACTATAATACTACTCCTGTGTACAAGAATATAACTACTATAATACTGCTCCTATGTACAAGAATATAACTATTATAATACTGCTCCTATGTACAAGAATATAACTACTATAATACTACCTCCTATATACAAGAATATAACTACTATAATACTGCTCCTATGTACAAGAATATAACTACTATAATACTGCTCCTATGTACAAGAATATAACTACTATAATACTGCTCCTATGTACAAGAATATAACTACTATAATACTGCTCCTATGTACAAGAATATAACTACTATAATACTGCTCCTATGTACAAGAATATAACTACTATAATACTGCTCCTATGTACAAGAATATAACTACTATAATACTGCTCCTATGTACAAGAATATAACTACTATAATACTGCTCCTATGTACAAGAATATAACTACTATAATACTGCTCCTATGTACAAGAATATAACTACTATAATACTACCTCCTATGTACAAGAATATAACTACTATAATACTACTCCTGTGTACAAGAATATAACTACTATAATACTGCTCCTATGTACAAGAATATAACTATTATAATACTGCTCCTATGTACAAGAATATAACTACTATAATACTGCCCTATGTACAAGAATATAACTACTATAATACTGCTCCTATGTACAAGAATATAACTACTATAATACTGCTCCTATGTACAAGAATATAACTACTATAATACTGCTCCTATGTACAAGAATATAACTACTATAATACTGCCCCTATGTACAAGAATATAACTACTATAATACTGCTCCTATGTACAAGAATATAACTACTATAATACTGCCTCCTATGTACAAGAATATAACTACTATAATACTGCCTCCTATGTACAAGAATATAACTACTATAATACTGCCCCCTATGTACAAGAATATAACTACTATAATACTGCTCCTATGTACAAGAATATAACTACTATAATACTGCCCCCTATTTACAAGGATATAATCCCTATGGATGTCAGCAATGGTGATAAATTAGAGTTAGGAATCTTTCAGCACTTCCTGTCACTTGGATTGAACTGGCTAATAACAGAGGACACAACAATGTGTATCAACCTGCAAAGTAAATGTAGATCAGATGGACGGCCCGGCACTGGCCATTTGCTGTCACCCCCTGTGCTAAGTCCTTGATTCCAGTGGTGACAATGTGTCTGTGCCATGCCAAGGAGAAGGATGAAAGTACAGAGAGACGACTACCCTGCAATTATTCCTCGGCATTCTTCGCAGTGCACTCAATACTTTCAGCTCCATATTACAGTAATGACACCGATTACAAGCTGCAGCACGAGAGGAAACTGCTGCCAGTCACGCAATGTCATCGAGCTGTCAACATCCAGCCAGAGATAGTGGGAAGATCAATAGTTCTGGGTCTGGTGACACTAACCTATCTATCTGCAGGGCTGGGGTGATATGCTGGGTCTGGTGACACTAACCTATCTATCTGCGAGGGCTGGGGTGATATGCTGGTTCTGGTGACACTAACCTATCTATCTGCAAGGCTGGGGTGATATGCTGGTTCTGGTGACACTAACCTATCTATCTGCAGGGCTGGGGTGATATGCTGGGTCTGGTGACACTAACCTATCTATCTGCAGGGCTGGGGTGATATGCTGGTTCTGGTGACACTAACCTATCTATCTGCAGGGCTGGGGTGATATGCTGGTTCTGGTGACACTAACCTATCTATCTGCAGGGCTGGGGTGATATGCTGGTTCTGGTGACACTAACCTATCTATCTGCAGGGCTGGGGTGATATGCTGGGGTCTGGTGACACTAACCTATCTATCTGCAGGGCTGGGGTGATATGCTGGTTCTGGTGACACTAACCTATCTATCTACAGGGCTGGGGTGATATGCTGGGTCTGGTGACAGTAACCTATCTATCTGCAGGGCTGGGGTGATATGCTGGTTCTGGTGACACTAACCTATCTATCTGCAGGGCTGGGGTGATATGCTGGGTCTGGTGACACTAACCTATCTATCTGCAGGGCTGAGGTGATATGCTGGGTCTGGTGACACTAACCTATCTATCTGCAGGGCTGGGGTGATATGCTGGGTCTGGTGACACTAACCTATCTGCAGGGCTGGGGTGATATGCTGGGTCTGGTGACACTAACCTATCTATCTGCAGAGCTGGGGTGATATGCTGGGTCTGGTGACAGTAACCTATCTATCTGCAGGACTGGGGTGATATGCTGGGTCTGGTGACAGTAACCTATCTATCTGCAGGGCTGGGGTGATATGCTGGTTCTGGTGACACTAACCTATCTATCTGCAGGGCTGGGGTGATATGCTGGGTCTGGTGACACTAACCTATCTATCTGCAGGGCTGGGGTGATATGCTGGGTCTGGTGACACTAACCTATCTATCTGCAGGGCTGGGGTGATATGCTGGGTCTGGTGACAGTAACCTATCTATCTGCAGGGCTGGGGTGATATGCTGGGTCTGGTGACAGTAACCTATCTATCTGCAGGACTGGGGTGATATGCTGGGTCTGGTGACACTAACCTATCTATCTGCAGGGCTGGGGTGATATGCTGGGGTCTGGTGACACTAACCTATCTATCTGCAGGGCTGGGGTGATATGCTGGGTCTGGTCACACTAACCTATCTATCTGCAGGGCTGGGGTGATATGCTGGTTCTGGTGACACTAACCTATCTATCTGCAGGGCTGGGGTGATATGCTGGGTCTGGTGACACTAACCTATCTGTGATCCGTGCACCAGCCACATTTCCCAGACTGACCACGGCCATGTGCACAGAATTGACTGCATATTAGTGAGACTTCATGCCGTGTACTCCTGATTGGCTGGAATGCTACAGTTATGAAATGACATACAGCTGCGGTTTTGGTACAGTATCGCTCCAGCCATCTGTGAGCTCACCACCATATCACTTACTACGATGCGGCGAGTTCCGCTCACAAGGCCATGGGTATCCAGGAAATGCCGCAGCACACGGACTACGTATTTGCACAGATAGAGGTGATGTCACTGACCCCTAGCACAGAGCTCTGGCGCAGTGTGTACTCAGACTACGCAGCTATGATTGGCCGGATGTATTAGGAATATTCATTCTGACCTCTGTCCTGTGTCCTGAACTCACAACCCCCTATTCTGATGATCGGTGGGGTCTCGGCGTTCAGACCCCACCGATCAGCTATTTAGCCTATAAACAGGGGGTGAATATTATTTGCAACATTTCCCTCCCAATTGTCAGTGATTACGGTAATGTGCGGACTATCTGATCGGCGTGGCGGTAATAATAATAACAAGGAGATTTCTGTTCCTTTCTGTCACACGTAGACGGGTTCAAGAACAAAACTGCAAAATAAACACCCGGAAAAAAAAGTCATCTGCGGCTAATTAGTTCTTATCAGAATGGCTGCAATTAATGACAGATTTGGCGAGCGGCCGGCGCTGCCAGCAGTCTGCGCTGTCACTAGATTGACCGTGAATCACACAGAAATAACAGCCAATTAGCTCTTCTGCCTGACAAAACCCATCAGCGGCGGCGGCGGCCGAGCCCGGGGAAGGCAATTAATTAAAAACTATTTTCCAGGGACTTTTGACGCACAACATTAAGATGTCACCGCCAAGGAGTGAAGATGTCTGAGTCACATGGTCTATTAATGTAAGTGTAAGATCTCCAACTCACTAATAAACACCGAATAATCCTAAGGAAGGTGCAGCGGACTACAAGTCACAGCCAACCTGTGGTAAAGGGAAAATACAATACTAGAGATCAGCAGTGACATCACTGAGAATACAGCCTATCCGTATACTAGAGATCAGCAGCAGTGACATCACTGAGAATACAGCCTATCCATATACTAGAGATCAGCAGCGGTGACATCACTGAGAATGCAGCCTATCCATATACTAGAGATCAGCGGTGGTGACATCACTGAGAATACAGCCTATCCATATACTAGAGATCAGCAGCGGTGACATCACTGAGAATACAGCCTATCCATATACTAGAGATCACAGCAGTGACATCACTGAGAATACAGCCTATCCATATACTAGAGATCAGCGCGTGACATCACTGAGAATACAGCCTATCCATATACTAGAGATCACAGCAGTGACATCACTGAGAATACAGCCTATCCATATACTAGAGATCAGCAGTGGTGACATCACTGAGAATACAGCCTATCCATATACTAGAGATCAGCAGTGGTGACATCACTGAGAATACAGCCTATCCATATACTAGAGATCAGCAGTGACATCACTGAGAATACAGCCTATCCATATACTAGAGATCAGCAGCAGTGACATCACTGAGAATACACCATCCGATACTAGAGAGGCAGCCCGAGAAACACCTATCCATATACTAGAGATCAGCAGTGACATCACTGAGAATACAGCCTATCCATATACTAGAGATCAGCGGTGGTGACATCACTGAGAATACAGCCTATCCATATACTAGAGATCAGCGGTGGTGACATCACTGAGAATACAGCCTATCCATATACTAGAGATCAGCAGTGACATCACTGAGAATACAGCCTATCCATATACTAGAGATCAGCAGTGACATCACTGAGAATACAGCCTATCCATATACTAGAGAGCAGCGGTGATATCACTGAGAATACAGCCTATCCATATACTAGAGAGCAGCAGTGACATCACTGAGAATACAGCCTATCCATATACTAGAGATCAGCAGTGACATCACTGAGAATACAGCCTATCCATATACTAGAGAGCAGCAGCGGTGACATCACTGAGAATACAGCCTATCCATATACTAGAGAGCAGCAGCGGTGACATCACTGAGAATACAGCCTATCCATATACTAGAGATCAGCAGTGACATCACTGAGAATACAGCCTATCCATATACTAGAGATCAGCAGCGGTGACATCACTGAGAATACAGCCTATCCATATACTAGAGATCAGCACGTGACATCACTGAGAATACAGCCTATCCATATACTAGAGATCAGCGGTGACATCACAGAGAATACAGCCTATCCATATACTAGAGATCAGCGGTGACATCACTGAGAATACAGCCTATACATATACTAGAGATCAGCAGTGACATCACTGAGAATACAGCCTATCCATATACTAGAGATCAGCAGTGACATCACTGAGAATACAGCCTATCCATATACTAGAGAGCAGCGGTGACATCACTGAGAATACAGCCTATCCATATACTAGAGATCAGCAGCGGTGACATCACTGAGAATACAGCCTATCCATATACTAGAGATCAGCAGTGACATCACTGAGAATACAGCCTATCCATATACTAGAGAGCAGTGACATCACTGAGAATACAGCCTATCCATATACTAGAGATCAGCACGGTGACATCACTGAGAATACAGCCACTATACATATAAGACTACGAGATACAGCCCACAAAAGCAGTGACATCACTGAGAATACAGCCTATCCATATACTAGAGAGCAGCAGTGACATCACTGAGAATACAGCCTATACATATACTAGAGATCAGCAGTGACATCACTGAGAATACAGCCTATCCATATACTAGAGATCAGCAGTGACATCACTGAGAATACAGCCTATCCATATACTAGAGATCAGCAGTGACATCACTGAGAATACAGCCTATCCATATACTAGAGATCAGCAGTGACATCACTGAGAATACAGCCTATCCATATACTAGAGATCAGCAGTGACATCACTGAGAATACAGCCTATCCATATACTAGAGAGCAGCAGCGCGTGACATCACTGAGAATACAGCCTATCCATATACTAGAGTCAGCAGTGACATCACTGAGAATACAGCCTATCCATATACTAGAGATCAGCAGTGACATCACTGAGAATACAGCCTATCCATATACTAGAGATCAGCACGGTGACATCACTGAGAATACAGCCTATCCATATACTAGAGGGGGAAAAATACAGCTATCCATATACTAGAGATCAGCGGTGACATCACTGAGAATACAGCCTATCCATATACTAGAGATCAGCAGTGACATCACTGAGAATACAGCCTATCCATATACTAGAGATCAGCAGTGACATGCTATAGATTCTTTCAGACCACCTATAGATTATTCTCTGTACTTCTACAGAACAATGACTTGTAATTAGTTTCTCTCCCTCCTGATCCGCAGTATATACCGCCCCCTGTATGATATACAGTATATGGATGACTTTCACAGCTAGTTAAGAAATGAAGACAGGAAACAGACAAGAGTGAATCCGGCTGTCACCAGGAGAGACGGAGCGGGAAACAGGAGGAACTCATTTGCCTTTAGCATAATGTCTAGACAAAAGCAATTGGGCAAAATGCCCCAAACCAAAGAGTGTCCCATAAAGAGGGGGTGAGCGATCTGGTCTCAGTGCACACACAGACTGGGATGTATCACGTGCACCAGCCTGCACTGCCAGCACCGGTACTGATCGGAAATCCCAGGGTGTGCCTGCGGTGCAGATAGACACAAGATCCTCCAGTGCACTCTAGTCTGGAGGCCGCACGGTGCACACCCGGCTACAACATACACAAGCTTTCCAGGGTCAGACATTTAAGTACAGGTTCTCTATTAATGTATGAGGACATGTGACTCCAGAAAGTAAAGTGTTAACTGAAGGGGGGCTGTGTGAGCGGACACCCCCTGACCAAGAGGACGGTGAGGATGAATTAACCCCTGTTCTGCCATTTCACAGTAGAGATGGGACGTAAAATAGACATCACCTAAACATGTAATATCACCATTACTATATGGAGGCTTAAAAGGTTCTATTATATAATGCGAACAACAAAAAATACAGCAATGCAGTGAATAAAAAATACCACCATACAGTGCACACGTGATATCACTATTACTACACAGAGTCTATCAGGTAATGCCGAAAATAAAAAATACTGCCATACACTGACTAAAAAATACCACCCCATACAGAGTACACGTGATATCACTATTACTACACAGAGGCTATCAGGTAATGCCGAAAATAAAAAATACTGCCATACACTGACTAAATAGTGCGACCATACAGTGCACACGTGATATCACTATTACTACACAGAGGCTATCAGGTAATGCCGAAAATAAAAAATACTGCCATACACTGACTAAATAGTACGACCATACAGTGCACACGTGATATCACTATTACTACATAGAGGCTATAAGGTAATGCCGAAAATAAAAAATACTGCCATACACTGACTAAAAAATACCACCCCATACAGAGTACACGTGATATCACTATTACTACACAGAGTCTATCAGGTAATGCCGAAAATAAAAAATACTGCCATACACTGACTAAAAAATACCACCCCATACAGAGTACACGTGATATCACTATTACTACACAGAGGCTATCAGGTAATGCCGAAAATAAAAAATACTGCCATACACTGACTAAATAGTACGACCATACAGTGCACACGTGATATCACTATTACTACATAGAGGCTATAAGGTAATGCCGAAAATAAAAAATACTGCCATACACTGACTAAATAATATCAAAAAGTAACAAGTAATACTATTACATATGTTAAAAAAAAACTCCATCTTACAATGCTCAAGGCAAATAATGCCACTATACAGCAACTACACAATACCGCCTATCAGTGTGTATGTAATATCACTAGCCTCGATAATACCGCCATACAGTGACTAAATACAACCAAACAGTCCACTATTACTACATAAATGCTTTAAAGGCCTCATTATATAATGCTAAACATAAAAAATACTGCCATACAGTGACTACAAAATGTGCACATATCAGAATAGCAAGCCATGCCTTTTTTTTCCGAGAAGCCACACCCCTTTGTATAAACAGTTGCAAAACAAGTGTGTAAAAGACTTGCTAACCGTAACTTTCTTTGCACATTTGACCAGTAAATATCCCCAATGGCTTGTCAGCCCACTTGCGGCACACATTACACGGAGGTTACCTTCAGCAGGTAGATGGGGATGTTACTGAAGTCCACGGGTAGCTTTAAGAGGAATCGGGCGGAAAACTCCCCGGTCTGTAAGGCAAAAAGGAGACAAGATCAGGGACTGAAATGAAGCAGAAGTTATCACCAGGACTATTACTGAAACTATTCTAGAGGGGGGGAAAACCTCAGCCATTTTGCCCCAGACATCGGTAAAGTTGTGTGGCAGCCCCTGCATGAGCTGGAGTGGTGGCCATGTTGGTTGCCCTCCAGCATTTGATTACTTTGATAATTTTAGTTTTAGACTTGGTGAGTTTTTGTGATCCTGCTTCTGGAACTCTATTAGTCATGTATGTAGAATACAGTACAGTTTCTGCTGCATCCACAGGGGAAGAAGCAGAAGAATATAATTTAGGCTGGACACAGACTATTAGCCATACTGGTTGCCCTCCAGCTTTTGATCACTTTAGGAATTTTAGATGTAGAGATGGAGTTCGGTGACACTTTACAGGACTGAAGCTCTATAAGTCACACATAACCAGGAGAATACAGTACAGATTCTGCTGCATCTTCATTGACAGAAGCAAGGATATCATTTAGGCAGGACACAGACTATTGGCCAGATCGGTTTCCCTCCAGCTTTTGATCACTTTAGGAATTTTAGATGTAGAGATGGAGTTAGGTGACACTTTATAGTTCTGAGGCTCTGTAAGTCACACACACACGTGCACACACACACACACACGCGCGCACACACACCCCCAGTATACTTATTGCCATTTTACTGATGATAAACCCCTTTAAGCCTTATTTACCTACATCTAGAGCAACCCTAATAGCAGAAGAATAATACCTATCATTTCCTTATCATGTAAAGTCAGTAAAGCTGAAGACCAGGAAGTGGCAGGTCCGACGTGTCCCACCATGGAATGCAAAACATCACCGGAAATATATTACACACTTACGAAATGAGAAAACGACTTCCTTGATGGGACATGTCAGGCTTCAGGGAAAACCCCTGAGATGAGTGTCCCGGTACAGCTCTGCAGGTGTCACAGACACTTCCTCTTCCTACAATCTCCTCGACACTGTGTGACTGGATCCATAGGAGTTACGGGAAGCCAATAAGGACAATTCATGTGTCATTGCGTCTGCTACCAACACATCCCTGCTGAATGCTAGAGGAGCGGACCCTGTAGGGTCTGGGGGCTCACACACACATAAATGATGTAACCAAAAATATAATGAAACTGCCCATAACAACAGATTTCACTTTCTTCTTACCCAATTGTTCTTCTTCCCGGCGTAGATCTCCATGTTCTCCCCGTACTGAGGCTCCTCCAGCAATGTCTGATACTCAAACATGAGGCGCGAACTTTCATTCAGGCGGCTGCACTGATACTGGTGATACTGCTGGACCAGCTCCTTAACCACCTGCAAGAGGCACTCCGGGTCCGAGGGGTCCCACTCCGAAAGACTCTGGGGTCAGAAACATAAAGCAGGTCAATGATCCCGAAACATAATCATGTAAAATACTGTACAGTGTAATAAGAAAACTATAAAGTATTATCAACAGGGGGCAGCATTATAGAAGTTATATTACTGTACATAGGAGCAGTATTATAGTAGTTATATTCTTGTACATAGGAGCAGTATTATAGTAGTTATATTCTTGTACATAGGGAGCAGTATTATAGTAGTTATATTCTTGTACATAGGAGCAGTATTATAGTAGTTATATTCTTGTACATAGGAGCAGTATTATAGTAGTTATATTCTTGTACATAGGGGGCAGTATTATAGTAGTTATATTCTTGTACATAGGGGACAGTATTATAGTAGTTATATTCTTGTACATAGGGGGCAGTATTATAGTAATTATATTCTTGTACATAGGGGGCAGAAAGCAGATATTCTGACAGGGGCAGATAAGAGTAACGACAAGGAGGAGTATTAAGCAGTTATATTCTTGTACATAGGGGCAGTATTATAGTAGTTATATTCTTGTACATAGGAGGCAGTATTATAGTAGTTATGTTCTTGTACATAGGAGCAGTATTATAGTAGTTATATTCTTGTACATAGGAGCAGTATATAGTAGTTATATTCTTGTACATAGGAGCAGTATTATAGTAGTTATATTCTTGTACATAGGAGCAGTATTATAGTACTTATATTCTTGTACATAGGAGCAGTATTATAGTAGTTATGTTCTTGTACATAGGAGCAGTATTATAGTAGTTATATTCTTGTACATAGGGGCAGTATTATAGTAGTTATATTCTTGTACATAGGAGCAGTATTATAGTAGTTATATTCTTGTACATAGGAGTAGTATTATAGTAGTTATATTCTTGTACATAGGAGCAGTATTATAGTAGTTATATTCTTGTACATAGGAGCAGTATTATAGTAGTTATATTCTTGTACATAGGAGTAGTATTATAGTAGTTATTGGTTTGTAGTTATTTCTTGTACATAGGGTAGTTTATAGTAGTTATATTCTTGTACATAGGTGGCAGTATTATAGTGGTTATATTCTTGTACATAGGTGCAGTATTATAGTACTGTAGTTATATTTTTGCACATGGTGGGAGGGAAGTTCCTCAGAAGTGAATATGTAGTGATTCCAGACTTATGATAAGAGGGACATTAAGAATTTACAGATAACATGCAATAAAACTTATTTTGTACCACGTCCTTATGATATAACATTCAGTGCAGCCAGATGTTGGTATTCTTGGTGGATGGAGATATGTGGCATGCTGTGGGATGATAACTATTTAGTGCAGACTCCTAAACAATGTTAGATCTTGATGATGAAACTTCAGTGATTCAGTCTTCTATGGAGGGATATGGGGCTGTCGGTGTACGGGGTGGATGTTACGGAAATGAGTGAGTGGGTTCACAATTTCTCCATGCAGCGAGTGACAGGCGCTGGGGGTGTTTTGCTTAGAAAGCCTGGAATGTATTGAAGAATGGCAAATTCTCTTTCCATTCAGTGAGATGATAAAGTACCATTTCCTGCAGCCAGGGACGCGCACGTCACTTTGACATCTGTCTATTTGTAGTAGTGCTGCTTGTGTTCTCAGTAAGTGCTATCACAATTACACAACGGGTGAGTCATGCACCAGTGATGTCATCAGTCCATGAGTCACGCGGGCCAGAGAATCATTAACCCCAACTGATGAGGACATAGTACATTGCCCACATCACTGAGGGGGATATGTACCGTAAACACGGAAACTGCCTGTACCCATCTCTTAAAGGGAACTCGTCCTCTATTATTTAAATACAATATTGTAGGGGAAATATTATAAATTTGGGTAGATAGGTGATGCTGCTAAGAGTGGCTCTTACTCTGGAGGGCTCAGCCCAACATGGTCATCCCTGAAGGCATTATCCGCAGGGCTGTGGAGTCAGAATTGGGGCATTTTTGGCACTCTGACTTCAAAATAAAATGCCTAGATATTTACTTAGAATAAGAATTCTATCACTATCATGAATTAGAGGAGTTTACTGCTTTTGTGTGATCCTGGCTGTCAGCCATGTATGAAGGAGACGTAGTCGTAGTCAGGCTGGGGAAAAATAAATAAGTCAGAGTCAGCGCTTTGGCCTACCAACTCCACCGCCCTGGTTAATAGCCTGAAGTGTGGCAGATACCAGAATCTTCATGAATCACTAATACACTCATAACCTCTATAACCTGAGCAGGTCCTGGTCCGCCCAGCTTCTTCTCTAGTGCCTTCTCAGTCGGTGCAGGTAGGATAGTAACACAATATGGACAAAACTCCCATAAATTCCGTCTGTTATTACAAGACCTTGTGGTAAGAGAGTTTAGGGAGGCGAGAACAGATTCTTCTGGACCATAGATTATGTAAAAATGTTGAATACCCACATACAGTTGAAATGAAACATGAAGCCCCTTTGTAATAGGTTTTAATTTAAAAATTGCTATTGTTTTGTTTCCTACAGCTCGTATGTCATCCTGTGTATCGCCATGGTAACAGACAACACTCGAGCACTGTGTAGTCTGATGTCGGACATGCACTTTATCATCTGTCCCTAACTTGTTGCTAACCCACCGTCTTTCTGGGGCTGTTTTTCCACCTAGGCCTCTAACCATGACAAGGGGCATCATCTGCGCCTCGAGGAGAGAAGGTTTCACCATCACCATAAAGGAGGACTCTTTACGGTAACAGCAGTGAGACTATGAGAGTCTCTGCCACATGATGTGGTGATGGTTCACACATTGTACAAGTTCTAGAGGGGCCTGGATGCCTTTATTGAAGGTAAAATAACACAAGTTATAGGTATTACCTTTATTCTGATTGGCCTATTTGGAGTCGGGGAGAATTTTTGCCTTCTTCTGGATCAACATGTTAGGATTATAGGTTGGACCTGATGTTTCTGTCCAACCTTATCGACTACGTTACCAAATATATGATAACAAACAACATATGGCAGGTGGTATGACTGCAGAGTTAGACTACACAGGGATTGTTTGTTGTCTGTTACCATGGTGATACATAAATCGGCCCAGGAGCTGTAGTGATAAACTAAAACTTACTGCAAAGATGTTTCAAGTTTCATTTTAGATCCTATTTGTCGCACGACTGCGCGTCCCTGCCATCGTAGGGAACAGAAAATAAAGGACATGGGTGGAGTCTAACATATACTGCAGGAAACAAAGGTGTCAAGGAGACGACAGCCACCGGCTGCTGTAATATGGCTGCAAGGATTATCTGGCTGTGACTATGGCTGGTAGTGACCTTGGCCTTTCACGCGCTCAGTGAGTGCACTTTATCAGTGGTAACTGCACCAGGAAATAACATTTTCCTCTGAATTTACTGGCACAAGCCTAAGGGGGTAATGCGGATGTGCTGCGGGGTGAGAGGAGCCAGCAGGTACAGTACAGGAAACACTAAAGTGAATAAATAATGACCCTCCTAGGCCAGCAGGTTCCCTATTAACCCCTTCCTGAAATTTGTTTATAATACCAATTAATATGTAGGGCACAATAACAATGTCTGTGTATAAATGTGTGGAGATAAAACGACACCAACTCGAGCTCTCTGTATCCTTTAATAGTCGCCCCTCCACTGATTCCGGTACAGTTGGAATTTTATCTCTAGCCCCCACCATTCCTGAGCAATCAGTGCAGTTAGGGGTGTTCATACTGAATTGGATTTCTGCCTGAAATCCACCCCCCATTCACTTCAGAGGCAGTAGTTGATTTTTTTCAGCTAGCGGAAAAAATAAGTGTCCTGCTCGAAGGGGAGGCAGAAAATGCAGTCAGTGCGGAATTGGACATGGAGTTGGATGCAGAAGTTGATGCGGAATTTGGCTCTGCGCAATAAAGGCAAAATACAGTGGCAATCTTCTCCAAGTTCAGTGTCAAAATCCTCGGCATGTTTTGACAAGCAGAAAAAAACTGCTTCTAATTCCGCAAACACTAATTTTCTGCTCGACAAATTTAGCATCAAATTCCTGTGTGTGCACACTCCTTTAGTTCTGGTATCTGATATGGT
The DNA here is from genome assembly GCA_947044405.1 of Leptodactylus fallax. Taxonomy (NCBI): domain Eukaryota; kingdom Metazoa; phylum Chordata; class Amphibia; order Anura; family Leptodactylidae; genus Leptodactylus; species Leptodactylus fallax. The sequence continues at coordinate 78,431 of CAMRHE010001260.1, forward strand.
ATCTAGACTCCCTAATGTCAAGTGGATGGTGTCAGGCAGGAGTCGGCCAGGGGGGGCGTGACTCATAGCTCTGACATGGTCTGTCTCTGATTGGTGCTCTGAGTCACACCCTCACTCTGATTGGTGCTCTGAATCACACCCTCACTTGCCTGCTCCTGTTTGACACCACCCACTTCACATTAGGGAGTCTAGATACCATATCAGATACCAGAACTAACTGCACTGATTGCTCAGGAATGGTGGGGGCTAGAGAACAAATTCCAATTGTGTGGGAATCAGTGGAGGGGCAGCTATTAAAGGATGAAAAAGAGCTGAAACTGGTGAAATATCCCATTTAAAAGTGTTGGTGCACAGGATAGGTGATAAGATGCTGATATTGAGGGCTGGACCACCAGGCCCCCTACTGATCATGTAGAAGTCTATCCCTGGTTAGGTGGTGGTGGAGGACTAGGTCAGGAAACGTGCTGGCCATGCTGACAGGCAGCCACTGACAGGCTGGACAGATCACGTACTGCTAAGTCACACAATGTTATCACATATGCAGATGTCAGGGTTTTCCTTTCATTCCTGTAAAATCCCTTTAATGAAGTTAGAGTGTCTTTAAAACTTACCGGGAGGGCGGACGGTTCAGGCAAAAACTCAGCATCATCCCCAAAGATGAAATCAGGAGGTAATTCTGGGTACTGTGCATTGAAGAGGATATCCCCTATAATATACATATAGAACATCAGCAGAAATTACAACACAGACATATAGAGAAGGAAACAAAGCTGCAGAATATCCAGGAGGGGCCAAAACCTCTCCCGCAGACTCAATGCAATGACCAGTAAAGGGGCTGTCCCGTTTACAAAGCCCCCTCCCATATTAGGGTATTCTGAGTGATTTTAGGATCCTAAAGATCTTTCCTAAGGGTAAATCATCAATATCAGATCACCGGGGGTCCAACACAGATCAGCTCTCTTAAAAGGCAGCCATGCTCGGACAAGTGCTCGGCCTCTTCACTACTGACCACACAGCGCCATACATTGTATAGTGGCTGTGCTGGGAATTGCAGCTCAATCCCATTCACATAAATGGCACTGAGCTGCAAAGAGGCCATGCGACAGATCAACATGACGTTACATGGCCTGTGATGTGCAAGCGGCGATCACAAAAACACCGCTGCTGCTTCCAACTGATCCATAAGGGAGTCAGGTGTCGGCCCCACCAATCTGACATTGATGATTCATACAACGGCGTTGCCCAGGGACTCTTTTTTACCTTACTCTAGGGGGATTTACATGCTGGATCTGGTGGGGGATCTGGGCGTTCCTTGCTGGTATCATCTCCAAGTCACATAATCAGAGCCAGCACCCAACCCCAGGTTCTGTCTCCTCCCACCTCTGCCATTTCACCACTAGTTACCGGTACTATTGGGGTGGCATTACTATAGTCAGCCAGCCCCCCATAGCTCAGGTATCTACCGGTGAACAAGCAAGAGGAGGGAAGAGATGGGTGACCCAGAGGGAGAGTGCTGGTTCTGATCCAAGTGACCCAGGTTTGGAACCAGCCCAGAACCCCTAGGTCCAGCATCTTAAAACCCCCAGAGCAAGTAAGTTAAAAAGACTCCCTGGACAACCCCTTTAAGTTCTGTAATCCCATTTAAGACTAGGGGGATGGGCCTCAGTTCAGAATCCTGATCTCTTGATCAGACTAAAATGTCTTCCTCTGGAGGACCTGTCCTGTATTAGAAAGACAACCTATTGATGTGAATGGACACTGTGTAATACTTCATTTCTCCAGCAGTGGCGCTGCAGAAAAATAGAACACTTACAGCTAGGCTTCCCCATAGATCACAGCAGATCCTTGGGGGTCCCTTGCTAACCCTGATAACCGTGCTTAACTTGATAATTCCGATGGCGCTTCCTTCATGGCACTGCTGTCCTTGCTAACCCTATGTCGGTGCCTCCCTTAAGGCCACTATGACAGTGCTTCCCTTGCCAGCCCCCATGTTGGTGCCTCCCTTTAGGCCAATATTCCAGTACTTCCCTTGCCAGCCCCCATGTCAGTGCCTCCCTTTAGGTCGCTATGCCAGTACTTCCCTTACCAGCCCCCATGTCAGTGCCTCCCTTTAGGCCACTATGCCAGTCCTTCCCTTGCCAGCCCCCATGTCAGTGCCTCCCTTTAGGCTGCTATGCTAGTACTTACCTTGCCAGCCCCCATGTTGGTGCCTCCCTTTAGGCCGCTATGCCAGTACTTCCCTTGCCAGCCCCCATGTCGGTGCCTCCCTTTAGGCTGGTATGCCAGTCCTTCTCTTGCCAGCCCCCATGTCAGTGCCTCCCTTTAGGTCGCTATGCCAGTCCTTCCCTTGCCAGCCCCCATGTCGGTGCCTCCCTTTAGGCTGGTATGCCAGTCCTTCTCTTGCCAGCCCCCATGTCAGTGCCTCCCTTTAGGTCGCTATGCCAGTCCTTCCCTTGCCAGCCCCCATGTTGGTGCCTCCCTTCAGGCTGCTATGCCAGTACTTCCCTTGCCAGCCTCCCATGTCAGTGCCTCCCTTTAGGCTGCTATGCTAGTACTTACCTTGCCAGCCCCCATGTTGGTGCCTCCCTTTAGGCCGCTATGCCAGTACTTCCCTTGCCAGCCCCCATGTCAGTGCCTCCCTTTAGGTCGCTATGCCAGTCCTTCCCTTGCCAGCCCCCATGTCAGTGCCTCCCTTTAGGCTGCTATGCTAGTACTTACCTTGCCAGCCCCCATGTTGGTGCCTCCCTTTAGGCCGCTATGCCAGTACTTCCCTTGCCAGCCCCCATGTCGGTGCCTCCCTTTAGGCTGGTATGCCAGTCCTTCTCTTGCCAGCCCCCATGTCAGTGCCTCCCTTTAGGTAGCTATGCCAGTCCTTCCCTTGCCAGCCCCCATGTCGGTGCCTCCCTTTAGGCTGGTATGCCAGTCCTTCTCTTGCCAGCCCCCATGTCAGTGCCTCCCTTTAGGTCGCTATGCCAGTCCTTCCCTTGCCAGCCCCCATGTTGGTGCCTCCTTCAGGCTGCTATGCCAGTACTTCCCTTGCCAGCCTCCCATGTCAGTGCCTCCCTTTAGGCTGCTATGCTAGTACTTACCTTGCCAGCCCCCATGTTGGTGCCTCCCTTTAGGCCGCTATGCCAGTACTTCCCTTGCCAGCCCCCATGTCAGTGCCTCCCTTTAGGTCGCTATGCCAGTCCTTCCCTTGCCAGCCCCCATGTCGGTGCCTCCCTTTAGGCCGCTATGCCAGTACTTCCCTTGCCAGCCCCCATGTCAGTGCCTCCCTTTAGGTTGCTATGCCAGTACTTCTCTTGCCAGCCCCCATGTCGGTGCCTCCCTTTAGGCCGCTATGCCAGTATTTCTCTTGCCAGCCCCCATGTTGGTGCCTCCCTTCAGGCTGCTATGCCAGTCCTTCCCTTGCCAGCCCCCATGTCAGTGCCTCCCTTTAGGCCGCTATGCCAGTCCTTCCCTTGCCAGCCCCCATGTCAGTGCCTCCCTTTAGGTCGCTATGCCAGTCCTTCCCTTGCCAGCCCCCATGTCAGTGCCTCCCTTTAGGTCGCTATGCCAGTACTTCCCTTGCCAGCCCCCATGTCAGTGCCTCCCTTTAGGCCGCTATGCCAGTCCTTCCCTTGCCAGCCCCCATGTCAGTGCCTCCCTTTAGGTCGCTATGCCAGTCCTTCCCTTGCCAGCCCCCATGTCAGTGCCTCCCTTTAGGCCGCTATGCCAGTACTTCCCTTGCCAGCCCCCATGTCAGTGCCTCCCTTTAGGTCGCTATGCCAGTACTTCCCTTGCCAGCCCCCATGTCGGTGCCTCCCTTTAGGTCGCTATGCCAGTACTTCCCTTGCCAGCCCCCATGTCGGTGCCTCCCTTTAGGCCACTATGCCAGTCCTTCCCTTGCCAGCCCCCATGTTGGTGCCTCCCTTTAGGCCGCTATGCCAGTACTTCTCTTGCCAGCCCCCATGTTGGTGCCTCCCTTTAGGCCGCTATGCCAGTACTTCTCTTGCCAGCCCCCATGTTGGTGCCTCCCTTTAGGCCACTATGCCAGTACTTCCCTTGATGCCCCCATGGTGATGTCTCTGCTGCCGCTTCCATGTTGTGACCCCACTTGCTGCCTCCATGTCACTACCTCTCTAGCTGCTCCCACAGCAATCCCACCCTTGCTAGTCCCCACAGTGACACCCATGCCATTCCTCATAGCGTCCCCATGTCTTGTGTCTTTGATGTATTGGGCACAGGACAAGCTTTTGGGTTGCATGCAGTGGTTAGTTTGTCCAACATCCTGTCAAGAGCGAAGAAATTACAAAAATATCCGTGGTCAGAAAAACCATTGTAGCAGAAATCAGCTGAATAAGGTAAAGAGGGAGCGGAGCAGGGAATTATGACATTAACCTATACATTGCTGGGTGTGAGTACAGGAAATATGCCCTTTAGGGCATTCACCTGCCATGCTCCACCATTCCCTTTGTTCAGATTTCCTTTAAGCTGGCGTTCGGACAATTACTCCCATCATTGCAGATATCGGGCACAAATCCAAGATAAATTCTTATGTATAGCGAGAAGCCTTGTAGGTCTACCCTGGCAGTGGCCGCTCCTTTTATAGATGGTGAGCAATAGAAAAGACTTTCCCCAAGATGAAAACATGCAAAAGCTGAAAGTACAACAGTGCACCAGACCCTCCACTGTGCAAAGAACCTTCATGGATTATTCCCCTAGATGATACAACATATAGAATCCGGAAAGGCATATACCCCTTGGGTCAACCCCTACTTGTTACCTGGGTTCCTTGACAACAAGCCAAAGTGCCCCCCCTACTGGGACCGACAAGGATCTGCTGTAATCTATGGGGAAGCCTAGCTGTAAGTGTTCTATTTTCCTGCAGCGCCACAGCAGGAGAAATGAAGTATTACACAATGTCCATTCACATCAATGGGTTGCTTTTCTAATACAGGACAGGTCCTCCAGAGCAAGAGGCAGGTCCTCCAGAGCAAGAGGCAGGTCCTCCAGAGCAAGAGGCAGGTCTGACACCCTGTAAAGGTCTGGTTACTGGACTATTAGCCTAAACCGCTCCAGCATAATTGTACAGAGCCGAGATAAAAATAACAAATCACCAGAGCAAGCCCTGGACACGCTGAGAATCTTAGAGGAGTTTAGCAGAAATGAGACTGCAGCTCTGGAGTATTATACCATCTGTAAAGGTGCTTAAATACACAAGTCAAATTCAGCTGTACAACTGACTAACTAGTGAGGATGAGGATTAGCAGCAAATACTAAAATGGCAGAGGAATAGGGTAAGCCAGAATAAAAGAAGAATTTCAAATACAGCTCTGGAGTATAATACAGGATGTAACTCAGGATCAGTACAGGATAAGTAATGTAATGTATGTACACAGTGACTGTACCAGCAGAATAGTGAGTGCAGCTCTGGAGTATAATACAGGATGTAACTCAGGATCAGTACAGGATAAGTAATGTAATGTATGTACACAGTGATTGTACCAGCAGAATAGTGAGTGCAGCTCTGGAGTATAATACAGGATGTAACTCAGGATCAGTACAGGATAAGTAATGTAATGTATGTACACAGTGACTGTACCAGCAGAATAGTGAGTGCAGCTCTGGAGTATAATACAGGATGTAACTCAGGATCAGTACAGGATAAGTAATGTAATGTATGTACACAGTGACTGCACCAGCAGAATAGTGAGTGCAGCTCTGGAGTATAATACAGGATAAGTAATGTAATGTATGTACACAGTGACTGTACCAGCAGAATAGTGAGTGCAGCTCTGGAGTATAATACAGGATGTAACTCTCAGTACAGGATAAGTAACGTAATGTATGCACACTTTCACTATAATGAAGCTATAACTGCAGAATATTTCATAGAGAAATGAGCGATGCTGTGGAGGAAGTCAGGAGAAATATTCCTGAGGTTCTTGTAAACAGACGTGAAGTGAACAGTGGGAGTAGCACTAAGTGCAGCGACTGATAATCTACACACAAAGATAAATAAGAAAGTGGCATTTACCAGAGCTCACCGGGAAAGGCAAAAATGTCAAGCGCAGCTGGTTAATGCTACGCTTATTGTGTGCCTGGTTATTACAGCTATTCTTGGACACACTAAGTTTAGCCGCAGCGATCAGTGCTGCCAGAACACAAGGGCTTCACAGGAGGCCGGCGTTACATTAGATTCCAGAGAACATGACATTGTGTAGTATTAACATGAATGAGGTCCCGTCACCTCTGTCATCGGCTTTAAATAAACTGGAAAAATCCCGCCCTACCGCCATCTCCCACGGTTACGCAGGAAAGGCTCCATGTTGGAAGTAGGTAACATGCTAATTAGGCCAGACTACATGCAAATTACCAATGTAAGAACGCTAATTACCCTGGACAATGCGCTAATCCGCTCTCCTGCTCTACAACAAAGCCCGCTGCTGCTGCGACATTCTGATGTTCAGCGGGGCGCTGGCAGGAAAAGACCAACCGAGAGCCGACACACAAACACATGATTGCTCTTTCTATTTCTCCCCGGACCAGGGAATTTGCAGAGGGAATGTACAACTATTTGTATTGGTCAAGTATAGACATTTATAGCATATCAAGGGATAGACCATAAACATCTGCCACAGGAGGTCCGATTTCCGGGACCCCAATTTATAGGATTGTGAACCGAGAGCAAGGCAGGTGGTTTGGACTCCGCAACCAGAAATGAACGCACACGCGGTAGTTCAAGAAAAGAATATATATTTACTATAAGTTAATAAAGGCTATTTGAAGGTAAAATGACAGGGATAAAGACAAGCAAAATATACAATATAGCATGAACAATTTCAAGGCAAATTCTGCAATGGTTTCTACTTTTACTCTGTCCACTTCTGCAGTATGGACACTGAATGAACAATATACTCAAAACTACCCCAAACGGCCCCGGCCACCAAATTTGGGTGCACCCCCTTTTCCCCAGTGGTCCAGGTGGACAGCTTACAGTCCGTAGAAGCGCGCGGTGGGGCCCAAAGTCGGTCCTTTCTTTTATAGTGAAGCGTCCTCTCCTCACTGTTATCAGGATCTTGGGAGAAATGAAGTCCTCTTTAACAGGGAAACCCAATGAATGCAATGTAATCCAACAGCAGATTCCACTCAGCACACTGACAGTCCTGCCGAATCCATACACTGAGCTGGGATGTAAAGCGGGATTTAGCAGTTACTGTCCAGTACATCAACAGCACTGCGAGTCTCTATCTGTGGTATCCATATACACAGTCACAATGTCAGTCTCACTGATCAGCCACTGAGCACAGTTCCTTTCACGTGGACTCACTAATCCTGTTGTCTCTTTACACTCTGTTTGTCTCTGGACCAAGATACAGCTTAGCTGTACAGAAAAATCTCCACACCAGTTCAATACAACACTTGCTAAGATGGCTGCTGCTCTCTGTCTCGTCACTTCCTGCTTCTCTGCTCACACTCTGTCTGCAGAACAGGCAGGCTGACATAAAAGGGGGGGTGAGTCACTCCAGCATCATGTCACAATTACAATGGCTGCTGTCTTAAAGGAACAGAATCACAGAAATACATTCAACATTAACAGTTTATACAGACAAATGAAGCTTAGGACAACATTGGCTGTCTCTTACATATTCCCCCCCACTTTAAGATTGGCAGTCCCTGCCTATGACTGTATATCCAGAGGGTTGTACTTTTATGCACAGGGTGGTAGTATACCGATGTATGGCAGGCCAAACAAACTCATCCTGCGCATACCGAACAGGGGGAATACCAGCATTTGGCCTAGTGGTCCGTCTGAGGACCGGTGGTATATTATGGGGTGCTGCAGCTATGGGCTGAGAAGGACCAGCGGATTCCGCACCTGAGGGGGCACAGGCCGGAGATACAGTAGTCACAGGTGGAACATCCCCAGGAGCAGGGATCGGCCAACAATCATCCTCCTCGTCTGAGGCCCATTCCGCACCTCCATTCTCTGACTGTGGGAGCTCATTCACATTGGCAGGCCCATCATGATTTGTCCCTTCAGAATGACACAGGCGCAACATATTTCGGTGAAGTACTCGAACACAATCAGTTCCTTCTTTCTGGACCTGGTACACTGGCCCATTCGCATACTTGCGGCCAACAACACGATACGGCAAAGCCTCCCATCGGCTTTCCAATTTCCCTTGGGGTTTCTTGACACGAACTAGCACCAGGTCGCCTGGTTGCAATGGTGCTTCTTGCACTGGGGTCTTATCAGGATGGGGATGTTCTTGCAGGCGCTGCCGCACCAATCGATGGATCGTCTCAAGTCTCTGCCGGTGTGCCCGCACCCAAGAGGTTGGATCCCTCGGAGGGAACCCATCCACATCATCCAACTGTAATTCTCCTATACTTCGCCCAGACCGCCCAAAGAGAAGTGTATAAGGAGAGTACCCCCGTTGTAGAATGGACCTGATTGTTATAGGCCCACACCATTTCAGACAAGAACTGAGGCCACTGTAACTTCTTGTCTTCCTCCAGAGTCCGCAGCATCTGTAGCAGAGTTCTGTTGAATCTTTCACAGGCCCCATTTCCCTGAGGGTGGTATGGAGTCGTGTGCGACTTCTTTATCCCGTAGATACGTTGAACTTCTTTCATTACGTGTCCCTCAAACAGGCACCCTGGTCGGAGTGGATGCGTTTAGGGCACCCATATACTCGAATGAAATCTTGGCACAGAGCACGAGCTGCTGACTCAGCTGTCTGGTCCTTGGTGGCGGTTACCACCGCAAATTTGGTGAAGTGATCCACCATTACGAGGCAATACTGGTGTCCGCTATTGGATGGGCCCACCATTAGATAGTCTATCATGACGATTTCTAAAGGTTCCTGGGTCACGATGGTTTGCAGGGGAGCTCTCTGTTCTATTGCCTTATGGATCTCACAAGTTCGACAGCTGCGGCATACTTCTTCGACCATTTGACGAAGACCAGGGCAGTAAATCAGTCGCTGTAACCAACGAAAGGTCTTCTCATGACCAAAATGTCCATTCTTATTATGAGCCTCAACTGCCAACGAGCGAGCCAGTTCACTAGGCACCACAATTTGGTATCGAATGTCGATCTCAGAAGGTAAATAGACCTTTCGGCATAGCACTCCATTTTTCATCTCCAACTTTTCCCACTGACTCAGAACAGATAATATCTCACGTGTCAGTCGTTCTCTTTCCTCTCTACAGGGCTTCTGGCCTTTCTCAACACACTTGATCATCTGTGCCAGCCCCTCATGGGTCTGTTGTATCTGTGCCCATTCCTGTCGTGAGGGACCAAAGAAAGGAGCCGTTTCAGTCCCCTCCATCTCAAACTGATTAGCGGCGGCCAAGGCCTGTGAAAATCTGCTGAAGTCGGGCACCTCCACATGCTCCAACTCATGATCCACGTCTACTGTGGGGGTCTGGGCGGTTACCCTAGAAAGCCCGTCAGCATTCTGGTTCTCTGTCTTGGACCGATACTTAATGCGGTAATTGAACTTAGTCATTCGGGCTATCCACCTCTGCTCTAACGCCCCGAGCTTGGCATTTTCCAGGTGAGCTAGTGGGTTGTTGTCAGTCAGTACTAAAACTTCAGCACCGGTCAAATATTCAGAGAATTTCTCGGTCATGGCCCATACCAGTGCCAACAGCTCCAACTTAAATGAACTATAATTCTCGGGGTTTCTTTCAGAATCTCTCAAAGACCGGCTGCCGTACGCTATGACCCTCTCCTGGCCATCCTGAAGCTGGGAAAGCACTGCTCCAAGACCATACAGGCTTGCATCTGTATACAGCTGGAACGGCAAGTGGTAATCAGCATATGCCAAGATTGGGGCTGTTGTCAGTGCATCCTTTAATGCCTGGAAGGCTTGTTCCTGTTCAGGTCCCCACTTCACGGACCGGTTCTTTGGACCACCGGATGTGCCTCGTAGGAGAGCATTAAGTGGTGCTGCTACCTTGGCGAAATCCTTAATAAACCGTCGATAGTAACCGGCTACTCCAAGGAACGCCCTCACTTCTCGCAGGGTAGTCGGTATCGGCCAATCTTGAACAGCCGCTATCTTGTCTCTTGATGGTCTCACCCCTTCTCCTGATACGCGGTGACCCAAGTAATCAATTTCAGATTGGAACAACCGACATTTACTGGGTTTCAATTTGAGCCCATGTTCCCGCAATCTTCGAAATACTTGCCCCAACTGGTGGAGATGGTCTTCAAAGGTCGCAGAATACACTATAATGTCATCCAAGTAGATGAGAGTGAACTCAAAGTTGAAGTCACCGAGACATTTCTCCATCAACCGCTGAAACGTTCCGGGTGCATTTGTCAACCCGAAGGGCATCCGGTTAAATTCGTATAGTCCCATGGGCAAGATGAATGCCGTCTTCTCCTTGTCTTTTGTGGCCATCGGCACCTGCCAATACCCACTAGCCAGATCTAGTGAGGAGAAGTACCGGGCTCTCCCCAGCGCTGAGAGGGACTCCTCAATCCGTGGCAAGGGGTAGGAATCTCGTACGGTGCAAGCGTTTAACTTCCGATAGTCTACGCAAAATCGGATGGACCCATCTTTTTTTCTTACTAACACCACAGGAGCTGCCCAGGGACTCTGGCTTTCTTGGATGATCCCACCCTGTAGCATCTTAGCTAACAGTTCTTTTACTTCCTGATACAACTGTGGAGGAATTTGTCGGTAGCGCTCTCTAATTGGAGGGGTGTCTCCTGTGGGAATCTCATGGTAGATCCCTGTGGTACATCCAAAATCTTCAGCATACCGTGAAAAGGCGGCTCGGTTCTCCCACAACAGTTCATCTACCTTCTGCACCCATTCCAGAGAACATGAACTTGCATCCATCTTCATCTGTTCTCGAATTGCACGGCCATTCCATTCAGAGGTGGGTTCCTCATCTTCTCCCATGGACACAGTTACGGTCCACTCATCCCTTTCAGTCGGCTTCAGCTGCATTGGAGTTACTTTCCTTACTTCCTCCGGAGTCACATAGATATTAGCCAGCTGCCTCCCTGGGGTCAGGTCCACACTCTGGTCCTGAGTGTTTACACATCGAAGTGGTACTCTTCCATTGCGAACTATTGCCAAGGAACGGGCCACTAGCGGATCAACACCTCCTTCGGCTGCCTGCAGTGGTTCTACCAACACAGCTATGCCCTCTAGTTTCCGACAGGTGCCTACGGGCATAGACACTATTGTCTCCCGACTGGGTGGCAGTGTAACTTTTGTATGCAAAGGAACTGAAATTCGAGCCAGAGGACGCTGTGCATCCGAACTTTTCTGTAAGCCACATGTCCGGATCAGCCGCTGGAAAGCTGTTTGAGTAGGCCGATGGGTGGTGGTTTCTTTCCAATAACCGTGACCTTTCTTTTCAAAGAGGATCTGATCTAATTCTTTTAACACATTCATCCCCAAAATGACAGGGACCTTTACTTCATGTGACTCCTGTACCACCACAATGCCTTTCCTACCTAGATCTTGGCCACATACCCGGACATTCATCCAGGCCACTCCCACGACCGGAACTGGTAACTGGTTAGCTGCGACCACTCGTACGAATGTATGGGGATCATATTTCACATGTTGCCGGAAGTACCGTTCATAACAGTCTCTACTCAAGGTCGTTACTTGGGAACCCGTGTCAATCATCCCGGTAACCGGAATACCCTCCATTTCCACCTGTATAACAGGACTTGCAGCGATCAGGTCATCATTAGGGCATTCTCCCCACATAGTCTCCTTGTCAGTCTCCCCTACTACACGCCCTACAGCAGCAGGGGACTTCAGTTTAACGGCGGTCTCTCATAAGTTTGTCGCTGCTCTGGACATCTAGCAGCAAAGTGGCCCATCCGTCCACACTCCCAGCAGCGTATCTCCCGTCGTTCTGGCCATCTGTTTGGGCCCCTTCGGTAAGCCCCTTCGATTTCTCCTGAGCACTGCATTAACTGATTTGGACCCCTTCGGTAGGTCCTATCCTCACCCCTCCAGTTTTCTGATTTTCTGGGTATGGACGGCTCACCCTTTCACCTCCAGTTTTCTGGAAGTCTGCAATTTTCATAGACTGCTCATCACAACGAGTGTGCAAGTGTTCCATTTGTTCTTGCAGTTTCTGCATTACTGTGAGAATTTCTTTAACCGTCCCTTTTTCTACTGTCTCTGAGCCAGAACTAGCCCCCTGTGACAAAGTAACTCCAACTGCGGTCTGGGGCTTCGGGAACATACTATTGGCACGGGAGATGGCCTCTACCTGTACATCATGGAATTTAGCATCAGTCTCTCGTCGTATAAAATCCTGCATAGTCACAGTTAAACTGCCGTCACGTATCCCCAGGACAAACTGGTCACGGAGAGTCCGATCAGGGTTACAGAAGGCTGGCGAGCCCCCTCTTTCCTTCCCTTGAATATCTCGGAGCAGTTCTTGTAGGGCATTTGCATATTGGGGAAGGCTTTCATTCTCCTGTTGTACCCTCTGGAAGAACCGAGCCTGCAGAGACCCCAGCAATGCAGTTTCTCCATAGATGGTTTCTAGAATCTGGACTACTTGCTCAAATGTCTGCCTTTGTTCAAATGGCCTCAATATCACCGTGGTCTTAGCATCCCCTTGTAATGTCAATATTGCTAGCTCTACTAGTACTTCTGGTGCAGTCTGGTACATTCGCTGTATCATTCGTATCTGTTCCACCCACATACTCACTGACATATTATTGCCATCAAATTTAGCTAACTGACTCATTATAGCCCCTGCTGGCATTCTTCCTCCAGCACCAGTCTCCCGAACGGGTGCGTCACCGTCCATTCTGGTAAGCGGATCCTGCCGACTACGCCAATTTGTGAACCGAGAGCAAGGCAGGTGGTTTGGACTCCGCAACCAGAAATGAACGCACACGCGGTAGTTCAAGAAAAGAATATATATTTACTATAAGTTAATAAAGGCTATTTGAAGGTAAAATGACAGGGATAAAGACAAGCAAAATATACAATATAGCATGAACAATTTCAAGGCAAATTCTGCAATGGTTTCTACTTTTACTCTGTCCACTTCTGCAGTATGGACACTGAATGAACAATATACTCAAAACTATCCCTAACTGACCCTGACATCACATTTGGGTGCACCCCCTTTTCCCCAGTGGTCCAGGTGGACCGCTTACAGTCCGTAGAAGCGCGCGGTGGGGCCCAAAGTCGGTCCTTTCTTTTATAGTGAAGCGTCCTCTCCTCACTGTTATCAGGATCTTGGGAGAAATGAAGTCCTCTTTAACAGGGAAACCCAATGAATGCAATGTAATCCAACAGCAGATTCCACTCAGCACACTGACAGTCCTGCCGAATCCATACACTGAGCTGGGATGTAAAGCGGGATTTAGCAGTTACTGTCCAGTACATCAACAGCACTGCGAGTCTCTATCTGTGGTATCCATATACACAGTCACAATGTCAGTCTCACTGATCAGCCACTGAGCACAGTTCCTTTCACGTGGACTCACTAGTCCTGTTGTCTCTTTACACTCTGTTTGTCTCTGGACCAAGATACAGCTTAGCTGTACAGAAAAATCTCCACACCAGTTCAATACAACACTTGCCAAGATGGCTGCTGCTCTCTGTCTCGTCACTTCCTGCTGCTCTGCTCACACTCTGTCTGCAGAACAGGCAGGCTGACATAAAAGGGGGGGGTCTCACCCCAGCATCATGTCACAATTACAATGCCTGCTGTCTTAAAGGAACAGAATCACAGAAATACATTCAACATTAACAGTTTATACAGACAAATGAAGCTTAGGACAACATTGGCTGTCTCTTACAGGATGATACAACCTTACTAGCTCACAATACACTTGTGACATCTCCCCTTTCAGTGGATTCCCACACACTACTGGAATCCATGCCAATGCTGCTGTGATCACAGGAAGGTAGTAAAGGGCTGCAGTTATTCCTGCTGCAACTAACATCAGCAGGGAAGAAGTTAGCAGTGGTTATAATTTGTTTTACAGCTGACACAGCAGTGAGGAAGTAAAGTGCTGCAGTTATCCCTTCTACCACTAACATCAGCAGAGAGGAAGTAAATAGCATTAGTAATACCTTCTACAGCTGACATCAGCAGTGAAGAATTAAATGGCTGAAGATATACTTTCGACAGCTGAAAACTGCAGGTACGAAGTAAATGGCCGCAGTAATACCTTCTACAGCTGTCAACTGCAGGGAGGAAGTAAATGGCCGCAGTAATACCTTCTACAGCCGACATAAGCAAGGTGGACACAAACGGCAGCAGTAATAAACACTGCTGAAATTGATGCCAATGCTGCTGTGATAACAGGAAGGAAGAAAATTGCTGCAGTAATTCCTCCCACAGCCGCATTAGCAGGGTCAAATTAATGAGCAACAGTAATTCAAGCCTACTCTCTTCCTCACTGAAATGAATGAAGTGTCCAGGCTTGTTATGGTGCCCTCTGCTGTTCATTTGATTAGTTCTCAGAACGTCCACCCATCATGTCCAGTGCTGTAGTCACATGATCTCGGTAGCTCAGTCACATCTGCCTGACCCTTGTGTACAGAGTGATTCTACTGTGCAATCAGCCAATAAGAATTAGTGCACTAGAGGAGCAATTGAGGGGGTCTCAGCCGTGGAACCCTCCAGGACACTTATGACTATTTGACTCCATGTAGGAGGCCTGACAAGTTCATCCAGGAGATCAGAGCAGCTGAAGAGCTTAGGACATGCCTGTCTTTCCTATGTGTAGAAAAATTTACTAGATGAGATCTCTACTGTATCTGAACCTCTGCTGCTCTTCCTGTCATCAGCATGTTCAATTCCAGGTCCTGATTATGGACCTTATTAATGCTGGAGCAGGAGACTGACCCCGCATCATAACCCTATAAAGCAGATACTTACATTTCAGGGTCTCCCCGGCATACGGTATGTGCAGTTTGAAGCGATCACAGCTGGGTCCAGGGGTCAGGGAGGTGCATCTGAAAGGAAAACAAAGGACAAATTCAGTGAGATACGACATAAAGTAGACTTAGTGCATGGCTGCTGACAATCTACTCCCCACCCTGCCTGCCCAGTGATCTGAGGTCACATGATCTACAGGGAGAATGAGATATTGAAAGATGGCTGCCACTGCAACGAGCTGTGCACCTACATCAGCAGGAGATGATTTGGACAAGTTTAACCCTTAAGATGTGTGCTTATGGCACAGCCCAAGGAAGTACAGGTGCATATCATTTTTGTGCAGATCTTGCTGTGTGCTGAGGGTCACTCAGTCTCCCGCTGCTGCTCCCTCTCCCCTCTCACAGCAGGCACACACAGAAGTTGAGGTTCAGATGCTGCAGCTGCTCCCTCTCCTCCATTTTACTGTAACATGGTTAAATACTGACTATGCATCAGTGTGGGCGAGGCCTTGAGGGGGTGTCACTGTAGACGCGTTTCCGTTCCGTTTTGCGGTATAATTGTTTATTTGGTTATTTGGCGCTGTAGACATCTTTACTTTAGACGCTGCGTCCAGAGGGAGGGGGCTCCGGATCTGTATTCTCTTCTATTACATGAAGTGGCAGAGTATACAGGAGAGCACAGACAGGACAAGACGCCGCGGGTTACGTGAGGCCTAGCCCAGCAGAGAGACAACAGAAAACATGAGAGTCAGAGACACAATCTGCCCGCGCTGCCGCATGTCTCATCTACACAACTAGACCTAAATTCTACATCAAGGCCTCCGACCTCCAGGATCAGACGTGTCGTTGCTTTGTGAAAGGTTGCCAACTTTCAGCATCAATGGAACCTAATAAGTGAAGTGGCCAAATCTGCGACACCAAGGGGTCCCGGCAACTCCGCTGCACCAAGGGGTCCCGGCAACTCCGCTGCACCAAGGGGGTCCGCTACAAGTAAGCAAATCTGCTACACCAAGAGGTCCCGGCAACTCCGCTGCACCAAGGGGTCCCGGCAACTCCGCTGCACCAAGGGGGTCTGCTACAAGCAAGCAATTCCGCTACTCCAAGGAATCCCGGCAACATCGCTACACAAAAGGGTCCCGGCAACTCCGCTACACAAAAGGGGTCCCGGCAACTCCGCTACACAAAAGGGGTCCCGGCAACTCCGCTACACAAAAGGGGTCCCGGCAACTCCGCTACACAAAAGGGGACCACTACAAGCAGGCAACTCCGCTACACAAAGGGGTCCCGGCAACTCTGCTACACAAAGGGGGTCCGCTACAAGCAAGCAACTCCGCTGCACCAAGGGGTCCCGGCAACTCCGCTACACCAAGGGGTCCCGGCAACTCCGCTACACCAAGGGGTCCCAACTCTGCTACACCAAGACGTACCAGCCACTCCAGTACACCAAGCGGTCCCAGGAGCCCCACCACACCAAGAGGTTCTAACTACGCTACACCAGTGTCCGCAGCACCACTAAAACAAGTGGTCAAAGTTGCATGACCACAGCTACCATCACAGCTACTACAGGAGCACTACCTGCAGGGTCACCCAGCGGCTCTGCTACATCACAATCTGCTAACCTACAAGCCTACAGTCATGGCCAAAAGTTTTGAGAATGATACAAATATTAATTTTTGCAAAGTCTACTGCTTCAGTTTTTCTAATGGCAATTTGCATATACTCCAGAATGTTATAAAGAGTGATCAGCTTAACAGCAATTACTTGCAAAGTCAATATTTGCCTAGAAAATGAACTTTATCCCCCAAAACACATTTCAACATCATTGCAGCCCTGCCTTAAAAGGACCACCTAACATCGTTTCAGTGATTGCTCCATTAACACAGGTGTGGGTGTTGATGAGGACAGGGCTGGAGATCAATCTGTCATGATTAAGTAAGAATGACACCACTGGACACTTTAAAAGGAGGCTGGTGCTTGCCATCATTGTTTCTCTTCTGTTAACCATGGTTATCTCTAAAGAAACACGTGCAGTCATCATTGCACTGCACAAAAATGGCCTAACTGGGAAGAGTATTGCAGCTAGAAAGATTGCACCTCAGTCAACAATCTATCGCATCATCAAGAACTTCAAGGAGAGAGGTTCCATTGGTGCCAAAAAGGCTCCAGGGCGCCCAAGAAAGACCAGCAAGCGGCAGGAGCGTCTCTTAAAAGTGTTTCAGCTGCGGGATCGGGCTACCAGCAGTGCAGAGCTTGCTGAGGAATGGCAGCAGGCAGGTGTGAGTGCATCTGCACGCACTGTGAGGCGGAGACTCTTGGAGCAAGGCCTGGTCTCAAGGAGGGCAGCAAAGAAGCCACTTCTCTCCAGAAAAAACATCAGGGACAGACTGATATTCTGCAAAAGGTACAGGGAGTGGACTGCTGAGGACTGGGGGAAAGTCATTTTCTCTGATGAATCCCCTTTTCGATTGTTTGGAACATCTGGAAAACAGCTTATTCGGAGAAGAAGAGGTGAGCGCTACCACCAGTCTTGTCTCATGCCAACTGTAAAGCATCCTGAAACCATTCATGTGTGGGGTTGCTTCTCAGCCAAGGGAATCGGCTCTCTCACAGTCTTGCCATGAATAAAGAATGGTACCAGAATGTCCTCCAAGAGCAACTTCTCCCAACCGTCGAAGAGCAGTTTGGCGCTCAACAATGCCTTTTCCAGCATGATGGAGCACCTTGCCATAAAGCAAAGGTGATAACTAAATGGCTCAGGGAACAAAACAGAGATTTTGGGTCCATGGCCTGGAAACTCCCCAGATCTTAATCCCATTGAGAACTTGTGGTCAATCATCAAGAGACGGGTGGACAAACAAAAACCAACAAATTCAGACAAAATGAAAGCATTGATTCTGCAAGAATGGACTGCTATCAGTCAGGATTTGGTCCAGAAGTTGATTGAGAGCATGCCAGGGAGAATTGCAGAGGTCCTGAAGAAGAAGGGTCAACACTGCAAATATTGACTTGCTGCATTAACTCATTCTAAGTGTCAATATAAGCTTCTGTTACTCATAATATGAATGCAATTCTATTTCTGTATGTGATAAATACATCTGACAAACACACATAAAAACCAGAGGGCAGCAGATCATGTGAAAATAGAATATTTGTGTCATTCTCAAAACTTTTGGCCATGACTGTACATCACTGCCGTCCGATCCTGTCCCTTCAGGCTTCACCAGAATTAACGGACAACAGCTTAGTGTGAACACGACACACATCACAATTACTGGAGCATTGGACCATCAGAGACTGTGGCTGACATATAGGGGCGGCATACATCGCCCGTGCTATGTGGGGGGACTCGTGGGGTGTCTACTGAACCACTCTCAGAATATTTCCAGTGCGGATCCTGCTACATATCTGCAGTGGACGGAGCTGCGGATTCACTACAGATTTCATCCCATGCACTGCAAAAATCCCATATCCCTTGTACTGTACTGTAAATTACTGCTGATTTGCAGCACATCCACCCAGTCTGCCTCTGGTCCTGGTGACTATAATGCCGCTCTGTGCAGGTAACACGCAGCGGATTACCACATTAATGCCGTGCACCATACTTGGACATAAAGTACAAGTCACCTGACTGTCACTACGAAATTTTAATGATCTGTAACTTTTCAAATCACTTTGCAGAATTCTATACTACAAATGAATATAAAAAAACTTTGCGATATACCAGAGCAAAATGCTTCTTTCTCCACATATCTTCCCCCCTCCCCGCGCAAAACTGACATTCATTCACATCTCTGCTGAATCTATGTGGGTGTCCCAAGACAGTTAGCTGACAGACAGATCAGAATACATGTGAAAAGAGATGCAGGCAAAGACAGAGCTGCAGCAAATGGGAAGTTTCTATCTCACCCCAAGTGCTTTATTCACATCAATACATGTAAGGACTTCTATATAATGTACTATATGATCCTGCTGATGATGCTGACTGATAGTGTTATAGAGTAGATTCTCCTCTACTCTCTGTGTGCAGAGAGAAATATGGAGCAGGTTTTCCTCTATTTTCTATATGCCACGAGGGTTATGGAGAAGATGATTTTCTACCTTCTGTGTACAGAGAGTTATAGAGCAGATTCTCCTCTACTTTCTGTGTGCAGGGTTAGTTATGGAGCAGATTCTCCTCTACTTACTGTGTGCAGACAGAGATATGAAGCAGATTCTCCTCTACTTACTGTGTGCAGTGAGTTATAGAGCAGATTCTCTTCTACTTTCTGTGTGCAGACAGATTTATGGAGCAGATTCTTCTCTACTTTCTATGTACAGGGTCAGTTATGGAGCAGATTCAACTCTACTTTCTGTGTGCAGAGAGTGTTACAGAGCAGATTCTCTTCTACTTTCTGTATACAGACAAAGTTATGGAGCAGATTCTGCCTTCTATATGCACTGTATGGAAGACGTCATAGCAACTAATTTCCAGCAACCAGCTCAAGGAGAACTGAAAATTACAGAGAGAACCTGCAGAGGGAAAACTGATAAAAACGCAGAATACAAGACACGGGGCACATAGAGAGCTATTCCTCCTGTACACACATGGCAGCTTATCATGAAAAGTCATCCATGGTACGCCTGAGAGCAAACCATCGGCAGGCCGATTTGTGTGATCTATCTAGATGGAAGTGTATGGCAAGATCTGCAAAGTTCACACTATCATCTCCTATTTTGTACAAGTTTAGGCTTTTTTACCTTTTTATTTCTTTACAGTAACCCTGACCGCACAGTTTAGTCTGCTGCGCTGCGGGTGTGATCCTTCATATAAATTTACGCAAGCTATCACTGATATATCCAAAATAATAGTGTCAGTGACCCAAGAGTTCAGCAAAACGTACCCAGATTTCAGGTCAGTAATCCGCAGACAACTCGTAGAATCCAGACCAACTTTTCCATTCCTGACCACACTAGATATGAATGGAGAGAGAGAGGGAGCAATTCGATTTAAGGTGACTTCAGGGGACATTCTGCAAAATCAGAGCCTGGAGGTAGACAGAAAATCCTAAATATCATAACCCATAATCATCTCTATATACATCTATTACACAAAAACCAGCAGAATAGTGAGCGCAGCTCTGGAGTATTATACAGGATGTAACTCAGGATCAGTACAGGATAAGTAATGTAATGTATGTACACAGTGACTGCACCAGCAGAATAGTGAGCGCAGCTCTGGAGTATAATACAGGATAAGTAATGTAATGTATGTACACAGTGACTGTACCAGCAGAATAGTGAGTGCAGCTCTGGAGTATAATACAGGATGTAACTCAGGATCATTACGGGATAAGTAATGTAATGTATGTACACAGTGACTGCACCAGCAGAATAGTGAGCGCAGCTCTGGAGTATAATACAGGATGTAACTCAGGATCAGTACAGGATAAGTAATGTAATGTATGTACACAGTGACTGCACCAGCAGAATAGTGAGCGCAGCTCTGGAGTATAATACAGGATAAGTAATGTAATGTATGTACACAGTGACTGCACCAGCAGAATAGTGAGCGCAGCTCTGGAGTATAATACAGGATAAGTAATGTAATGTATGTACACAGTGACTGTACCAGCAGAATAGTGAGTGCAGCTCTGGAGTATAATACAGGATGTAACTCAGGATCAGTACAGGATAAGTAATGTAATGTATGTACACAGTGACTGTACTAGCAGAATAGTGAGCGCAGCTCTGGAGTATAATACAAGATGTAACTCAGGATCAGTACAGGAGAAGTAATGTAATGTATGTACACAGTGACTGTACCAGCAGAATAGTGAGCGCAGCTCTGGAGTATAATACAGGATGTAACTCAGGATTAGTACAGGATAAGTAATGTAATGTATGTACACAGTGACTGCACCAGCAGAATAGTGAGCGCAGCTCTGGAGTATAATACAGGATGTAACTCAGGATCAGTACAGGATAAGTAATGTAATGTATGTACACAGTGACTGTACCAGCAGAATAGTGAGCGCAGCTCTGGAGTATAATACAGGATAAGTAATGTAATGTATGTACACAGTGACTGTACCAGCCGAATAGTGAGCGCAGCTCTGGAGTATAATACAGGATGTAACTCAGGATCAGTACAGGATAAGTAATGTAATGTATGTACACAGTGACTGCACCAGCAGAATAGTGAGTGCAGCTCTGGAGTATAATACAGGATGTAACTCAGGCTCAGTACAGGATAAGTAATGTAATGTATGTACACAGTGACTGTACCAGCAGAATAGTGAGTGCAGCTCTGGAGTATAATACAGGATGTAACTCAGGATCAGTACAGGATAAGTAATGTAATGTATGTACACAGTGACTGCACCAGCAGAATAGTGAGCGCAGCTCTGGAGTATAATACAGGATAAGTAATGTAATGTATGTACACAGTGACTGCACCAGCAGAATAGTGAGCGCAGCTCTGGAGTATAATACAGGATAAGTAATGTAATGTATGTACACAGTGACTGTACCAGCAGAATAGTGAGTGCAGCTCTGGAGTATAATACAGGATGTAACTCAGGATCAGTACAGGATAAGTAATGTAATGTATGTACACAGTGACTGTACTAGCAGAATAGTGAGCGCAGCTCTGGAGTATAATACAAGATGTAACTCAGGATCAGTACAGGATAAGTAATGTAATGTATGTACACAGTGACTGTACCAGCAGAATAGTGAGCGCAGCTCTGGAGTATAATACAGGATGTAACTCAGGATTAGTACAGGATAAGTAATGTAATGTATGTACACAGTGACTGCACCAGCAGAATAGTGAGCGCAGCTCTGGAGTATAATACAGGATGTAACTCAGGATCAGTACAGGATAAGTAATGTAATGTATGTACACAGTGACTGTACCAGCAGAATAGTGAGCGCAGCTCTGGAGTATAATACAGGATAAGTAATGTAATGTATGTACACAGTGACTGTACCAGCCGAATAGTGAGCGCAGCTCTGGAGTATAATACAGGATGTAACTCAGGATCAGTACAGGATAAGTAATGTAATGTATGTACACAGTGACTGTACCAGCAGAATAGTGAGCGCAGCTCTGGAGTATAATACAGGATAAGTATTATATAATAACATCCTTACATTGTGTTCTCAGGACACTTCTATGGATATGTATATAATATATACTATCGCTGTGACACCTCCGGGGTTACAGTGGACATTTCTGTCAGAGCTGATATTACACACAGCGCCCTCCATCAATGACAATAATAATAAGAAAACCTGTCACTTACCCCCCTGTACAAATTGAGCCCTATCAGCTAGAAGCCCGGGGTCCTTCTGCCAAGACCTTACGCCGATCTGATTTATACACTGCCTGTCGCGTTTAATTGCGTCAAACGAATTTTCACTCTTTGATGACCGAGTCTAACGTAATAATACATGCTAAAGTACACTAATAAATAGTTACATGATCACCTACAGGCTGTACAGTCGGTGACCGCTCGGATTTTACTTTCAGGCACTACAAAAGACAGCCCTACCTAGTGATGGTGTGTTGCCATGGAGACAGCTCTTCCTTCAGATCTTGTATTTCCGCGTTAGTTTAGCACGTGGGTGCGATGTGATTGGCTGGTCACGTGTCACGAGGTTTTCCCAGCAGCCACCTGAGAGCGGGCAGCGCGGGACAGGGAGAGATGTGAGTGACAGGAGGTGTAGTAAGGGGGCTCCGGGTCTGGTTGTAGACTACGACTCCCATGATACAGGATGATGAGGGTTATAGCAGCAATAAAGACTTAGAACTCATCTCCTGTGATAGTTTATCTTTATATGTGTGAAATCTTTGTGAGAACTTCTGTATGGACGCCATGGCTGGATTTCTTTCTGCCTTCTAGACCTCTGCTGGCTGGCAGTGAATGGAAACTCTTCAGTGACACTCAAAGACAGAAAACCTGTGTAGACCTAAGACTATTCACAACTGAGGGGTTGTTACAGTTGTATCCAGTCTGAACAATCCTCTGTGAGCCATGGACGCTCCTCGCCAAAAGTTCGGATACCGGCACAAATTTTGGTTTCCACAAAGTTTTCTGCTTCAGTGTTTTTAGATCCTTTTAGGCTGTGGTGTCGGAACGCCAAACCGCGAATAAAAACGGACAACCTATTATAGTGAATGGAGGGGGGTGTCGCCACCTCCGAATCCTGTGATCGGCTCCCCAGGTTGCTCCGCCTCCTCCCTCCGCGATACGATTAAATTGATACCAAATTTGTATAGTTATTTTTTAAGTTTTACTTCTTTTATAATAACCATTTTTTTTTTCCATCGCTGCCTTCCCAGCCCCACATCTATTATTTTTTTGTTTATGGAATTGTAAGGTCTTCGTTTTTGTGGGACGACCTGACTTTTTATTGAAGCCATTTTGGGGATATAATGCTTTTATTATTTATGAAACCTTTTGAGATGGGAGGATTCATGTGTGAGGATTTAAAAAAAAAAAAAAAAACACCAAAAACTATTTCATTTTTTAATACTTTTTTTTCTCCTCCTAGGGGAATGTATCTTGGGATCTTCTGATCGCTTTTATGATGCATTGCCCCACCTATGAAGTCCAGTGGAGTATTTGGCCTTTTATTTTCTGATTTAGTTTACATCTCTGTTTATTAGGCCTAATAGGATTATACTGAGGCACCCCTGGGGGTCCTTCTTCAGGCTCCGCGGTGCCATGTAATAACCGAGGCCCCCTGCACCCTCTCTCTAACACCTTAGATGACGTGGTCGCTATTGACTTGGGCATCGAAGAGGTTAAACATACGGGACCTTTGGTGTTAGGAGCACAGCCGGGCACCCACGTCTGACAATGCGGGAGACTCCGCGTTATTCCACCACAACTGACATGGAAAGTCAATACATCGGTCACCAACGGGTAAAAGGGTGATAACCAGGATGCCCCTTAGACTATCGTGACAGTGGGCCCACAGCCCTCTGGTTCTAACAACCCTTGTGTATAGTCCATAAAGGTACCAGATACAGTGTGACTAAGAAGGCATGCTGGGAAGTGTAGTCCAGTGGTGACATCATTGAGGGATGTAGTAGCTAACTTCTTCCCCGACTCAATAGGCATCCGTAAACTGCACCCTGGGACATATCGCACACATGTAGGGCTCCGAACATAAAGACAAATCCAGACTAGAAAATCCAGTCTGTACGTAGCCCGGATTTCCCAGTCCAGATACCAGATAGTGATCTGTGATACCTGGCTTCACTGCGGCACTACTGCCCTATACTATATACAATATATATATATATATGTAAGCCTATAGATCAGTAGGATGCCGGGAGTCAGAGTCTACAGACCGAGTCCTTGCGAGAAAGGCGGCCAATGTACGGACGGCTTTTCTGGTCCTGATTTGCCCCTGTGCATGGGGCCAGCAGTTTTATTGTCCTCCACTGCAATACTGTCAATCTGATGTAATATGGCGTCGTGTCTGTGTTGTGTATACAAGGTAGATATATGTGCAAGCTGTGCAGCTGCACAGGGGCCCGGAAGGTCAGCGGGGCCCATATCAGCTTAAAGCATTTATACTCTGACAGATAACGTGTGAGGTGCCTGATTGTTAGAGCTAGGGGCCTATATATTCTGCTGCTGCCCTGCAGTGACACACAGTAGCTGTGGTTACTTGGAGGTGACCTTTGCACTGGCCCGTCGGGCTGTTTACTGATTATTCACTTTGATCTTCTACCCTCAGTTCCCGCTGTCAGCGCGATGGATCCTGCGAGTCCCCAGGTAGTGGTGGTGGGTTCCTGCATGACCGACCTTGTCAGGTAAGTGTCCTGTCCCATACAGAGTCCATACAAGTATGCTTCAACCTATAGGGGGCATCACCTTCCAATATTAGGTATTAATTATTTGGGCCTGTCATTCTCATGTGCCCTCCTCCTGCATGTCCATATATCATTGGTCTCCAACGTGTGACTGTCCAGCTTCTGCGACACTACAACTCCCAGCAGGAGAGTAATAGTGCCTCATCCCACTCCACAGCAGGACTATACATGCTTCTCCTTACTAAGCAACAGTACTGATGCATCAAAGTGAGAGCTGTCAGCAAGAGGCAACCTACTTGATGACAGTTTCCATATATCCCCCTTTGTGTTCTGACCATTAGAAGATAACGTCAGTGGAAGAAAAAAAATTGCTGCATCCAAGGCCAATACTAGGCCACGTCCTTAAAGGGAATGTGTCACCAATTTTAATTTAATAAAACCAGATAGTGAAATCTATCACTTTTTTTTTTTAATTTGCTTTTATTTTCGGATTGTAGATTTTTTTTATTCTATTTTCTATCCATGAGTATGGGGCCGGCCATCTTTTCTGAGCTGTTGCTTTGCTCTGGTAACAGCATTTAGTGAACTACTATACAGCACAGTCATACCCATAGGCAGCAATAGTCTGGAGCGGACTGAGCAAGATCTAGGTCTGTGACATCATCTATTATCAGTAGTGATATAATGATGGGTGAGTGGTGTTGTCTATAGAGGAAGTATCTTCTATTGTAATAATGGCGATGATGTAAATAAGGTGACTGCTGCAAAGAAAACCCCTACAGAATAGAAAATGTCAGTCTGTTAGGCTTAGTGGCCAGAGTTAAAATTGCAGAATATATTTTTTAAAATATAAATAGTGACATGGAATGTTAAAAATAAAATCATCAAAAATTTTTCAAAAATGTTTATCATAAAAACTTGATTTAAAATAAAAAGACCCATTCCCTTAAGAGGTTAAATGAACTGGAATCCTATACATGAGGCGTTCCATGTAAATAATAAAGCAGATGGTCGGTGCGATTCAGGTATTAGGTAGTTTGGAGATATAAACTGAATTAATCTAGCCTGGAGGACGTAACCAGAGACCCGGCAGGAGGCCGGTATGTAGTTAGCGAGGCCGATGAGAAGCATTAAAGTAGTATAGTATATTTGTATACGGGAGGAGAAATGGAGACATGAGCCTGGATGTAACAATGTCAGAATGAACCCCCCATTCTTTACATTGCAGGAGAAAAGTAGAAATATATTACAAAGTGACTTATAGGAGTGTTCCAGGACTATGATATTAGGATAGACCATCAATATTAGATTGCTAAAGTCTGATATCTGGGACTGGCGTATATCAGCTATTTAAAGAGGTTGCAACGCTTGGGTGAGGTCTACCTCCTCTTCTCAGGCCTCGGATGTGCCGTCCATTGGTCACGTGGCCATTCTGCAGCATAGCGCCATTCTAATGAATGGGGCTGAGTTGCAATACCAAGTAGAAGAGAGAAGAAATCAGGCGATACTTCACTCTTCCACTACTTTCTATGGCTGACATGGTACATTATACTACTTGCAATACCAAGCACAGCCTCTATACAATGTACAGCGCTGTTCTAGTATTCATTGAAGAGGTCACAGCACTTGTCCAAACGCAGCGACCCCTTCAATCAGCTGATCTGTGGGGGTCCTGGATATCAGAACACTATGGAACTGATATTAATAACTTATCCTAAAGACAGGTGATCAATATCATATTCCCAGAAACACTTTAAAGTGTATATAAAAAATGTGTTATAAAAAGTTTAGAATGTTTTTAATAAAATAAAGAAAACGAGGACAAGACTAATGAAATAATACTTACTGTTTTGTTTATACAATTTCTGTGTCTCCATAGTAACAGACTACAAATAACCCTGTGTAGTCTGCCCCTGCAGGCATGTGTTGCTGTAGCCCTTCTGCCCTCTGCTTCTTGATCTCCTATCTACAGATAGTAGAAGAGGAGACATGAAATAAAACATGTCTGCAGAATGAGACAACACAGGCTTTGTTTGTAGTCTGTTACCGTGGTGATATATAGGTTTGCATAGGAGCTTAAATAAAATATAGTCAAACTTTTCCTCCCTGCGGTGCCTTTTTGCTTCATTATATTTTTTATGCATTGAAGCAATGACAATTTACAAGGGTGGACAGAGCTCTTAAAGGGCTTTCCCTTCCATTAGAAGGGCCATATAGTTAACCATATCCCTTTAAATCTCTCTGTCACTGTATAAACACCCTGACGCCTTTCACGATGAAGCACTGCACAGAGTGGGGTGGCCGGTCTGCTCTCCATGTGCGTTAGTTTATGTTAGAGCCTGGCAGGCGTGAGGTCACGGCGGAGTGGTGTTGGGGACAGCGGTCACCATGGTGATAGACTATGATGTCATCAGTTGGATATTAGTTCCCTCTCTTGTAGATAAATAAATACTGCAGGGCAGGATCAGGAACGGTGAGGTAAGCCTCCAAATCAGATCCAGCAGCACGGAAAGATCGGACCGTATGCCGCTAGAGGTGATAACAGTTACAGGAGCGGCTCACTATAACCAACTCACATCTGTCAGATGGCTGGAAGAACGCAAAGGGGCTACAGACTAGTAAAGGGGTGTCTGGTATTTTCAAATATTTGTATAATGGATCCCTTCCCCACTCACGGACACACACACATATAGACACTTCTATATACAATCATTGACACACACATATACACTCACAGAGGTGCACGTATACAGTGACATGTGTATATATAGTCACTGACAGATACATGTTATTCAGTACATCCTGCTGTGAGAGAGGCAGAGTGCTGATAAATATACTGTCTGCACATAGAACTGTATACATGGTTACTGCACAGACCTCACACTGTCAAATCCTGACACCAAAATCCAGTATCTAGTGTCTGATGTTGTGCTGGGACTTCCTGCTGTGAGAGAGGCAGAGTGCTGATATATGCACTGTCCGGCCCCAGAGCTGTACACTGGTCCTAACATTCCCTGAACTTTTTTCTTTAGTGTAACATCTATTACACACAGTGCAGGTACAGCCCGGTGAAGAGCAGACGGGAACTTCTGAGCCCTTTACAGAGAGCAGGAAAACAGAATGAGAAGGAATTGTCGTAAAGCAGAGGAGATGAGGGCTCAGGTCAGCGCCAGGTCAGACTGTGCAGCGAGGAGCCCCGGGAGCCGATGCTCAAGTCACTGGAGCAGAATCTCTCCTCTGGCGCAATGAATCACTCAGCGTGAAGTCGCTCAGCCCACTCATCTCCGCCTGCCAGCTCTACCCAGGTCTAGTCTGTATGGGGGCACCAGGAGGTGAAATCTTATCACATGGGATCCGGTTCTGCTTTACAAGACTTTTCTCAAAAGTAAAAAAAAAAATGCCCAGGTAAAGGGTTAATCTGTGACAAACCTCTGGAGGTTTCATAATGTCCATTCACTTCAAAGCAGAGCAACAAATCCAGAGGCCAATACTAAAGCACGACCCATTCCCTGACTGTGAGGGTCTTGGTGGTCACTATAGATGACGACATGTCACCCTAAAAACCTAGACTCTGTGTGCTCACATGCAGAGGTTTAAAGGGATGATGATATTTGGTATGGATAGGTCATCTATAAAAAAAATACCTAAGTGAAAACTCCTTTAATATTAAGGCCCCATATTGTGGTAGTGCAGGGTTTTTTGTTGCAGAATTTGCTGCGTTTTTTTTTTTTTTTTAAGCAAAACCAGCATATCCCCCCAGCCCTGCAGATAGATAGGTTACTGTCACCAGACCCCAGCATATCACCCCAGCCCTGCAGATAGATAGGTTAGTGTCACCAGACCCAGCATATCACCCCAGTCCTGCAGATAGATAGGTTAGTGTCACCAGAGCCAGCATATCACCCCAGCCCTGCAGATAGATAGGTTAGTGTCACCAGACCCAGCATATCACCCCAGTCCTGCAGATAGATAGGTTACTGTCACCAGACCCAGCATATCACCCCCAGCCCTGCAGATAGATAGGTTAGTGTCACCAGACCCAGCATATCACCCCAGCCCTGCAGATAGATAGGTTAGTGTCACCAGAACCAGCATATCACCCCAGCCCTGCAGATAGATAGGTTACTGTCACCAGAACCAGCATATCACCCCAGCCCTGCAGATAGATAGGTTAGTGTCACCAGACCCAGCATATCACCCCAGCCCTGCAGATAGATAGGTTAGTATCACCAGTGCCCAGCATGTCACCCCAGCCCCGCAGATAGATAGGTTAGTGTCACCAGACCCAGCATATCACCCCAGCCCTGCAGATAGATAGGTTACTGTCACCAGAACCAGCATATCACCCCAGCCCTGCAGATAGATAGGTTAGTGTCACCAGACCCAGCATATCACCCCAGCCCTGCAGATAGATAGGTTAGTATCACCAGTGCCCAGCATGTCACCCCAGCCCCGCAGATAGATAGGTTAGTGTCACCAGACCCAGCATATCACCCCAGCCCTGCAGATAGATAGGTTACTGTCACCAGAACCAGCATATCACCCCAGTCCTGCAGATAGATAGGTTAGTGTCACCAGAACCAGCATATCACCCCAGCCCTGCAGATAGATAGGTTAGTGTCACCAGAACCAGCATATCACCCCAGCCCTGCAGATAGATAGGTTACTGTCACCAGAACCAGCGTATCACCCCAGCCCTGCAGATAGATAGGTTAGTGTCACCAGAACCAGCATATCACCCCAGCCCTGCAGATAGATAGGTTACTGTCACCAGAACCAGCGTATCACCCCAGTCCTGCAGATAGATAGGTTAGTGTCACCAGACCCCAGCATATCACTCCAGCTCTGCAGATAGATAGGTTAGTGTCACCAGACCCAGCATATCACCCCAGCCCTGCAGATAGATAGGTTACTGTCACCAGAACCAGCATATCACCCCAGCCCTGCAGATAGATAGGTTAGTGTCACCAGACCCCAGCATATCACCTCAGCCCTGCAGATAGATAGGTTAGTGTCACATGAATGATACAATGTTTTCGCCACCTCTGTTGCCAAGATGTCACCATTTTTGTCAATATGCAAACTGAACATTATAATTCAGGTGATGTTAACCTATCTATCTGCTGGGATATGCTGGGTCTGGTGACACTTTTAAGCTTCATTCACATAAAATTTGGACATTCCTGTCAATGTGGCATGTCCCCTCTTATTACTATCTCCGCAGCTTAACCCCTCGTCTGCCCAAAGCTGGTGAGACAATACACGGGAGCAAGTTCTTCATCGGTTTTGGAGGAAAAGGAGCAAATCAATGTATACAAGCGTCTCGCCTCGGGGCCCGCACAGCCATGGTCTGCAAGGTAACAGATTGTCCTACATCTCAGAGCTGAATACCATGAATATTAAAACAGGAAATCCGTGTGTGATCCCTCATATAGGAAATTCCTTCCGAGCGGAGACTAAATAAACCCCGAGCCCTCTGCTCAGAAAGTGTCTCATAGAGATCGCGCTCCTGTTAATCATCGCAGCGAGAGTTCCTGCACTCTGACCTCATATTGCAAGCATACAGTCATGTCAGGAATGTGCTGAATTATAATTAAAGATGTCATGACCTAAAAGGGTCTGGTATTTACAGAAACAGCGCTACTTCTGTCCATGGGTCTTGGCTGGAATTGCAGCTTATACCTATTCAAGTGACACAGACTATGGACAGAAGTGGCGCTTTTTCAAGATAAACGTCAAAGACCCCCTTTAAAGGAAAACTCCAACCACCATGTTAAACTGAAGTGTAGAAATATCTTATCTTTCCTTTATGCCCCAGGATGCACCACTTTCAATTAACATTTTCTAAATCTTACCCAGTGTAGGTGGTACTAAGTTGTTAGGCATCAATATACCCCTGCCCAAAGGCGATCAGTCTCCCAGACATGTCTGTTGTATTAAATGCTTGCATTCCTTATGTAATAACTCTACTTTCTACTGTTCCTCTGTTATTAATCCTGGAAATTTAAAAGTACATTGACAACTAGGTGTTAACACTTGGGGGCGTTTCTGCACAGCCTGACATTACTGCAGCTTTTTTCCAGTAGATAAACCCATAATTGGCAGATTATTAGTGCTCTAATGTGAAAGGGATTGTCTGTTATAATACAGCCCTTTAAAATAACATGAAGGAGCCTGACTCACATTTTATATAAGATATAACAAGAATATAACTACTATAATACTACCTCCTATGTACAAGAATATAACTACTATAATACTGCTCCTATGTACAAGAATATAACTACTATAATACTACCTCCTATGTACAAGAATATAACTACTATAATACTACCTCCTATGTACAAGAATATAACTACTATAATACTCCTCCTATGTACAAGAATATAACTACTATAATACTACCTCCTATGTACAAGAATATAACTACTATAATACTGCCCCTATGTACAAGAATATAACTACTATAATACTACTCCTATGTACAAGAATATAACTACTATAATACTGCTCCTATGTACAAGAATATAACTACTATAATACTGCTCCTATGTACAGGAATATAACTACTATAATACTGCTCCTATGTACAAGAATATAACTACTATAATACTACTCCTATGTACAAGAATATAACTACTATAATACTGCTCCTATGTACAAGAAACTTACTACTATAATACTGCTCCTATGTGCAAGAATATAACTACTATAATACTGCCCCTATGTGCAAGAATATAACTACTATAATACTACCTCCTATGTACAAGAATGTAACTACTATAATACTACCTCCTATGTACAAGAATATATCTACTATAATACTGCTCCTATGTACAAGAATAGAACTACTATAATACTGCTCCTATGTACAAGAATATAACTACTATAATACTGCCCCCTATGTACAAGAATATAACTACTATAATACTGCTCCTATGTACAAGAATAGAACTACTATAATACTACTCCTATGTACAAGAATATAACTACTATAATACTGCTCCTATGTACAAGAATATAACTACTATAATACTACTCCTATGTACAAGAATATAACTACTATAATACTGCCCCTATGTACAAGAATATAACTACTATAATACTGCTCCTATGTACAAGAATATAACTACTATAATACTGCTCCTATGTACAAGAATATAACTACTATAATACTGCTATGTACAAGAATATAACTACTATAATACTGCCTCCTATGTACAAGAATATAACTACTATAATACTGCCCCTATGTACAAGAATATAACTACTATAATACTGCCCTCTATGTACAAGAATATAACTACTATAATACTGCTCCTATGTACAAGAATATAACTACTATAATACTGCTCCCTATGTACAAGAATATAACTACTATAATACTGCTCCTATGTACAAGAATATAACTACTATAATACTACTCCTATGTACAAGAATATAACTACTATAATACTGTCCCCTATGTACAAGAATATAACTACTATAATACTGCCCCCAATGTACAAGAATATAACTACTATAATACTGCCCCTATGTACAAGAATATAACTACTATAATACTACCTCCTATGTACAAGAATATAACTACTATAATACTACCTCCTATGTACAAGAATATAACTACTATAATACTGTCCCCTATGTACAAGAATATAGCTACTATAATACCGCTCCTATGTACAAGAATATAACTACTATAATACTACCTCCTATGTACAAGAATATAACTACTATAATACTACCTCCTATGTACAAGAATATAACTACTATAATACTGCTCCTATGTACAAGAATATAACTACTATAATACTACCTCCTATGTACAAGAATATAACTACTATTTATACTGCTCCTATGTACAAGAATATAACTACTATAATACTGTCCCCTATGTACAAGAATATAACTACTATAATACTGCCCCCAATGTACAAGAATATAACTACTATAATACTGCCCCTATGTACAAGAATATAACTACTATAATACTGCCCCCTATGTACAAGAATATAACTACTATAATACTGCCTCCTATGTACAAGAATATAACTACTATAATACTGTCCCCTATGTACAACAATATAACTACTATAATACTGCCTCCTATGTACAAGAATATAGCTACTATAATACCGCTCCTATGTACAAGAATATAACTACTATAATACCTCCTATGTACAAGAATATAACTACTATAATACTGCTCTTATGTACAAGAATATAACTACTATAATACTGCTCCTATGTACAAGAATATAACTACTATAATACTGCTCCTATGTACAAGAATATAACTACTATAATACTACCTCCTATGTACAAGAATATAACTACTATAATACTGCTCCTATGTACAAGAATATAACTACTATAATACTGCTCCTATGTACAAGAATATAACTACTATAATACTACCTCCTATGTACAAGAATATAACTACTATAATACTGCTCCTATGTACAAGAATATAACTACTATAATACTGCTCCTATGTACAAGAATATAACTACTATAATACTGCTCCTATGTACAAGAATACAACTACTATAATACTGCCCCTATGTACAAGAATACAACTACTATAATACTGCCCCTATGTACAAGAATATAACTACTATAATACTGCTCCTATGTACAAGAATATAACTACTATAATACTGCCCTTATGTACAAGAATATAACTACTATAATACTGCTCCTATGTACAAGAATATAACTACTATAATACTACCGCCTATGTACAAGAATATACAGTAACTACTATAATACTGCCCCCTATGTACAAGAATATAACTACTATAATACTGCCCCCTATGTACAAGAATATAACTACTATAATACTGCTCCTATGTACAAGAATATAACTACTATAATACTACCCCCTATGTACAAGAATATAACTACTATAATACTGTCCCCTATGTACAAGAATATAACTACTATAATACTGAGCTATATATCGCGTCGGTTCGCCTATCTACCCCAGACTATACACTACTTTAATACTCTTGCTGCTATGTACATAGAATATTTCACACTATAGTAGTTAACCTCCGATTACAAGAATATAAATTACTATTAGAATACTGCTCCTATGGTGAAGAAGATGAACTGGACTATATTACTGTCCCCTACTGTACAAGCGTGTAACTCCTGTGAATACTGCGGGCAGTCCATGTGCAAGAATATAACTAGCATATAGTGGACCGCACCTGGCCTATGTACACCTGGCTGGTGTGGTTGTAGCTACTCTAATACTGCCCCCTGTGTACAGGAATATAACTACTGTAATACTGCCCGCCTGGAAGGGAGTGTACAAGAATATACCAGGGCTGTGGCTGTGTAGGGGATCCTGCCTCCTGATGTTAGGGGCATATAACTACTATAATGCTACCTCCTGCATGTCACAAGAATATACACTACTATAATACATGGCCCCCATTGGGTATGTTCACACAGAGTTCATTGGTGTCTCATAACTGACGATGAATACAAGTTATGAAAACATCTAGTTTCCCTGATGTACCCGAATGTAGCTACTATACCATATGGGGCTCCTATGTCAAGAATATGACTACCGGGGGTATCAGAAATACTAGGCCCTATGTCAAGAGTGTAACCGTTACTCATAAATTTACAGCCCCCTATGATACAAGATTTTCCATATGAAACATACCCCTATAAACTACCTACCCAGTGTCCCATACGAATATAGACTCCCATAAGTCCTACCCACTATGTACAAGAATATAACAACTATAATCCCGGCTCCTATGTCCCACAAGAATATAACCTACTATAATGCTGCTCCTGTGTTATGTAGCAAGAATCTAACTCCTATAATACTGCCCCCTACTGTACAAGAATATAACTCAACCCCATGAATGCTACCGCCTATGTACCCCAAGAAGATACCCATACTATCCCAAATACTGAGCCCCATAAGTGTTACCCAGAATGTAGCTACTGTGGAAAATACACGGCTTCAGAGGCTACCCCTGACCATCCTGCACAAGAATATGAACTACTATAATAGTGCTGCTTAGGGCTACAAGAATATAACTAGCTATAATACTGCCCTCCTGCTGTGGAACCAGCAATATAACTCTATACATACTGTTCTCGGCTATGTACAAGAATATAACTACTATGTGATGTTTCCAAAATATCTGAGCTAATAACTATTCTGCTGTCGGTTCTCCCATGTCTTCTCTTCTACCTCCTGACTATACACTACATTGAATACTCTTGCTGGTGTCTATATAGAATATTTCACACTTCGTGGTTAACATCGATTTCCAGATTTCTAAATTAATTTCAGAATTTTCCTCTTAATGGTGAATTCCCCCCCCCCCCCCCCCCAGATGAATTGGATTATTTTCTGTCTTTACTTTTCTGGCGTGTCTCCCCTGTCCCGCAGCTAGATCGGGCAGTCTCACCTGTGAGCATATACCCTAGCCCTAGCATAGTGTGGTTAGCGTCACCTGGGCCTACTTATCACCCCTGCGCTGGTGTGGTTGCAGGTTATTCCAAGAACTGCATTTCTCCCCAGCCCTGCTGGACATAGGTTAGTGTCACCAGATCCAGCATATCACCCCAGTCCTGCAGATAGAGGTAGTGTCACCAGACCCTGCAAATCACCCCAGGGCTGTGGCTGGGTCAGGGTCACCAGTGGCATATCCCCCTGCCCTCGTGATAGGTTTGGGGCACCTTCTGGAGGGATATCTACCCCTCCCCTGCAGATAGCTCAGGTAGTGTCACCCGAACCAGCCATATCACCCCGGCCCCACATAGTGGGTTAGTGTAATCACAACCAGCATTTCATTGGAGCTCTGCAAAGATCTGAAGATGAAACACAAGCCCTGCAAAACACTCTAGATTTTCATCTGAATTTTTCCCAATGGCTCTTTTTAACCATATGGGGCTGACCAGTGTTTGACTCCCGCGGTCGATAGGTTCTTTATCAGAAACCTAGAGCCCAAGATGTGTTACCCTGTGTTCTCATAAATTTAGAGCCCCATGTGATACCGATTTTCCACATGAAACATTACCAGCCCTGCAGATATCTACCCAGTGTTCCCATATCAAATATTACCCGAGCCCTCCAGATAGTCCTAGTCAGTATCCCAGTAACAAATTATGATCCCTGAGATCGATAGCCCAGTGTCCCCATAA
Source organism: Leptodactylus fallax (assembly GCA_947044405.1). Taxonomy (NCBI): domain Eukaryota; kingdom Metazoa; phylum Chordata; class Amphibia; order Anura; family Leptodactylidae; genus Leptodactylus; species Leptodactylus fallax. The sequence goes on from CAMRHE010001260.1 coordinate 114,305, forward strand.
CACATTTAGAGCCCCACACATGCTATCCTGTGTTCTGTAGCAAGTGTCTAGCCCTGCAGATGTGCTACCCTACTGTCCCAGTAACAGAATATCAACCAGCCCCATGAATGCTTACCCGCCCCAGCAATGACCCCAGCCCTGCAGGTGATACCCAGTGTCCTTATCCCAAATTTAGAGCCCCATAAGTGTTACCCCAGTGTCTCATTGTGGAAAAGATAGGTTAGTGTGCATCCAGAGGCTGAATATCACCCCAGCCCTGCGATGACCTTAGTCCTGCACACACAGCTTATCACCCCGCCGCGAAGTTGTTACAGTGTTGCAGTAGGTCACCAGAACCAGAAGATCGCCGCAGCTGAGATATAGGTTAGTGACACCCCATCCTGCATATGGCCCCAGCCCTGCAGTAGATAGGTCACTGTCACCAGACCCAGCATATCACCCCAGCCCGGCAGATAGATAGGTTAGTGTCACCAGAACCACATATCACCCCAGTCCTGCAATAATAGGTGAGTGTCACCCAGAACAATATCCCCAGCCCACAGATAACAAGCCTAATCTCACCAGTACCCCCATATCACCCCAGCCCTCATAGCTAGGTTTAGTGTCGACCAGAACCGTATATGGCAACAGCCCTGCAGATAGAAAGGTTACTGTCACCAGACCCAGCATATCACCCCAGCCCACAGGTAGGTGGAGTGACAGCCACCCCCAGCCACCACCCCCGTCCTGCAGATAGCTAGGTCAGTGCCACCAGATAACAAGCATATCACCCAGCCCTGCAGATAGATAGGTTAGTGTCACCAGCCCCAGCATATCACCCCAGCCCTGCAGATAGATAGGTTAGTGTCACCAGTGCCCAGCATATCACCCCAGCCCTGCAGATAGATAGGTTACTGTCACCAGACCCAGCATATCACCCCAGTCCTGCAGATAGATAGGTTAGTATCACCAGAACCAGCATATCACCCCAGCCCTGCAGATAGATAGGTTAGTGTCACCAGATCCAGCATATCACCCCAGCCCTGCAGATAGATAGGTTAGTGTCACCAGACCCAGCATATCACCCCAGCCTGCAGATAGATAGGTTAGTGTCACCAGACCCAGCATATCACCCCAGCCCTGCAGATAGATAGGTTAGTGTCACCAGATCCAGCATATCACCCCAGTCCTGCAGATAGATAGGTTAGTGTCACCAGAACCAGCATATCACCCCAGCCCTGCAGATAGATAGGTTAGTGTCACCAGAACCAGCATATCACCCTAGCCCTGCAGATAGATAGGTTATTGTCACCAGAACCAGCATATCACCCCAGCACTGCAGATAGATAGGTTAGTGTCACCAGAACCAGCATATCACCCCAGCCCTGCAGATAGATAGGTTAGTGTCACCAGACCCAGCATATCACCCCAGCCCTGCAGATAGATAGGTTACTGTCACCAGAACCAGCATATCACCCCAGCCCTGCAGATAGATAGGTTACTGTCACCAGAACCAGCATATCACACCAGCCCTACAGATAGATAGGTTACTGTCACCAGAACCAGCATATCACCCCAGCCCTGCAGATAGATAGGTTAGTGTCACCAGACCCCAGTATATCACCCCAGCCCTGCAGATAGATAGGTTAGTGTCACCAGAACCAGCATATCACCCCAGCCCTGCAGATAGATAGGTTAGTGTCACCAGACCCCAGTATATCACCCCAGTCCTGCAGATAGATAGGTTAGTGTCACCAGACCCAGCATATCACCCCAGCCCTGCAGATAGATAGGTTAGTATCACCAGACCCAGCATATCACCCCAGCCCTGCAGATAGATAGGTTAGTGTCACCAGGCCCAGCATATCACCCCAGCCCTGCAGATAGATATTTTAGTGTCACCAGACCCAGCATATCACCCCAGCCCTGCAGATAGATAGGTTAGTGTCACCAGACCCGGCATATCACCCCAGCCCTGCAGATAGATAGGTTAGTGTCACCAGACCCAGCATATCACCCCAGACCTGCAGATAGATAGGTTAGTGTCACCAGTATACAGCATATCACCCCAGCCCTGCAGATAGATAGGTTAGTATCACCAGACCCAGCATATCACCTCAGCCCTGCAGATAGATAGGTTAGTGTCACCAGGCCCAGCATATCACCCCAGCCCTGCAGATAGATATTTTAGTGTCACCAGACCCAGCATATCACCCCAGCCCTGCAGATAGATAGGTTAGTGTCACCAGACCCGGCATATCACCCCAGCCCTGCAGATAGATAGGTTAGTGTCACCAGGCCCAGCATATCACCTCAGCCCTGCAGATAGATAGGTTAGTGTCACCAGAACCAGCATATCACCCCAGCCCCGCAGATAGATAGGTTAGTGTCACCAGAACCAGCATATCACCCCAGTCCTGCAGATAGATAGGTTAGTGTCACCAGAGCCAGCATATCACCCCAGCCCTGCAGATAGATAGGTTAGTGTCACCAGCCCCAGCATATCACCCCAGCCCTGCAGATAGATAGGTTACTGTCACCAGAACCAGCATATCACCCCAGCCCTGCAGATAGATAGGTTACTGTCGCCAGAACCAGCATATCACACCAGCCCTACAGATAGATAGGTTACTGTCACCAGAACCAGCATATCACCCCAGCCCTGCAGATAGATAGGTTAGTGTCACCAGACCCCAGTATATCACCCCAGCCCTGCAGATAGATAGGTTAGTGTCACCAGAACCAGCATATCACCCCAGCCCTGCAGATAGATAGGTTAGTGTCACCAGACCCCAGTATATCACCCCAGTCCTGCAGATAGATAGGTTAGTGTCACCAGACCCAGCATATCACCCCAGCCCTGCAGATAGATAGGTTAGTGTCACCAGACCCAGCATATCACCTCAGCCCTGCAGATAGATAGGTTAGTGTCACCAGGCCCAGCATATCACCCCAGCCCTGCAGATAGATATTTTAGTGTCACCAGACCCAGCATATCACCCCAGCCCTGCAGATAGATAGGTTAGTGTCACCAGACCCCAGCATATCACCCCAGCCCTGCAGATAGATAGGTTAGTATCACCAGACCCAGCATATCACCTCAGCCCTGCAGATAGATAGGTTAGTGTCATCAGACCCAGCATATCACCCCAGCCCTGCAGATAGATAGGTTAGTGTCACCAGCACAGAGTATTTCAGCAGGGGAGTGCGTTCATTTTGTAGTATATGATATACTGACATAGTGGAAGAAGTAGTGTCTCAGCAGAACAGAGTATTTCAGGAGAGAAGTGTGCTTATCTTCTGGCAGGTCACTAACTGTGGGTTACGTGATGGAAGGGGCCGATTCCCCAGCTGCACAGAGTATTTCAGAAGCACTGACAAAATTCCCCTAATGACCTCTTGGTTGTACACTGAAGACTACATTCCCCATCATCTCACTCTCTTGTCCCTCCGCTCAGCTCTGTACTTTGCCCTCTCCGCTACTTCCACATCTGTTTTCTATAAATATAAGTAAAATCCTTGACTTTTCTCTTGGCGCGGCGCTCCGCACTGATGTGGTTGGATTTCTGGATCAGCCTCAGACGCAGGTTTTAATATTCCTATGATTATCCGTATCCTGCGCCTCCAAGTCCACGTTACACATTACACGCGGTGATCAGATTTTCTTCTTCTCTTGCAGATTTTGTGTTCCAGACTGGAACGGCGGCCACCGGAGCAGCCTCCATCATAGTGAACGATGAAGGTGACGACAACCGAAATACTACATACAGTGATAGAATCGATAAAGTACACAGTGGAGCAGACCCTCAGCACTGGGAAGAGCTCTGCCTACTGTCAGTAAATCACATTTAGAGGCTGACACTCTGCCCTAACTGAAGAATTCTCACAGCTGAGGTTTTGCTACACTTGTATCCAGTCTAGATAATGCTCTGTGAGCTAAATACTACAGAACAAATCATTCTCCTGTACAGGAAAAATGTATCATGCATTATCTAGACTGCCATTAACTGTAACAAACCCTCAGCTGTAAGAAATATTAGATATATATTGGTTCCATTCACTCACAGCAAGCAAGAATCTTGGAAACAGGACCTGGACAAAGGTTCCATTTGCTATCCTAGCCCTGTATACCCACATCTGGCACTCAGCACCCAAGCTACATGCCTCGTATGCCATGATCAACAACGATCTCGGCACCTGGGTGGTTTGGGGACGCAAACACCCCCTTACTTTCACCCCTTCAGGTTCCCAGAAGTCAGACCGCAGGGTCCCATTGGGTTGCCACGTTGGCCCGGAGGCTGGAGAGACTAATGGTCTCCTTGCTGCTTTACCCTATCACACATAGGGAGCCAATGTACAATATATGGTAATAAGTATTGCAGTATATTGCAGAGGGGATCAAGTGAAACCAGGTTCAAGTCCCCTTGTGGGATAGTAATAAAACGTAGAGAAAACAGTTTGACAAAAGTTTAAAAAGTTAAAAGCAACCCTTTCAGATTTCAGACATAATCTATTTATCCCCATGTGCATATACATCTGCACTATCCAAAAGTAATGTTATTTATCCTGTACTATCAACATAGATTAAAAAAACTGCTAAAATGAATGTGTTTTGGTCACCTCGCCTCCCCCATAACAGTAATATAAAAGGATTGAAAAGTTGTACATGCCAGAAAATGGTACCAATAAAAACTACAACTTGTCCACAAAAAACAAGCCCTCGCATAGCGCTGCCATCAAAAACGTAGAAAAGTTGTGGACGTCAGAATACGGCGACTCCAGGGAAATTAGTTTATTTTTACAAAATGGTGTTTTATTCAGTAGTGACATAAAACATAATAAAACCAATATAAATCTGATATCACCGAATCGTAATGACTGCCAGACAAGGCCGCCATGTTATTTACAATGCAGAGTGAACGCCGTGAAAACAAAACAAAGAAATTAATGATAGATTTATATGTTTTTTTCACACGTTCTCCCCAAAAAAGCTAATCATATCATTGTGATGTTTCTCCACAGGACAGAACGCCATTGTGATCGTTGCCGGGGCAAATCTACTACTGGATTCAGAAGATCTTACGAGAGCATCGGCGGCCATTACTGGAGCTCGGGTGATGGTGTGCCAGCTGGAGATCAGCCCCGAAGTGACACTAGAGGCCTTGAAAATCGCACACAAGGGCGGAGGTGAGGGGTAGGATTATAGTCGATACAGTCTTCTGCCGTTTCCTCTTCTCAGGCCAGTGACGTCACATCCATCGGTCACACGGCCATGCTGCTGCTCACTCCTATGCACATGAATGGGATTGAGCTGTAGTACCAAGCGCAGCCACTATACAATGTACGGCACTGTGCTATGAATACAATGAGGAAACAGCTGATTGGTGGGGGTTCCTGGTGTCAGACCCCTGCTGATCTGCTAGTAATGACCTTTCCTAAGGATAGAGCATCAATTTTGTAATCGCAGAAAACCTCATCCTATATTAAAGAAGTTTTCCAGGACTTAGGATAGGTCTTTAATGTATTACACCCAGAGCCCTCACCGATCAGCTGGTTGAAGGGGACACAGTGTTCGGTTGAGCGCTGTGGCCTCTTCCCTGAATACCAAGCACAGTGCCGTACATTGTATAGTGGCTGTGCTTGGTACTGCAGCTCAGTCCCATACTTGAATGGGACTGCAGCATGTGACTAATGAACATGAAGTCACTGGCATTCAGGTGAGCTCTGTGGACTTGTCACTGAATACCAGTCACAGAGCCAAACATTGTTTAGTGTCTGTGATAAGTATTGCAGCTCAGACCCATTTACTTGAATGAGACTGAGGTGCTGCTATACCATGTGACAAATGAACGTGACGTCATTGCACACAGGGAAGAGGACGTAGCATTCATGAGCACTGCAGCCTCTTGAAGTAGCTGATCAGCAGGGGTCCCGGGTGTCACACCCCATTGATCTCACCAATGTGTAAGTCTCAGAAAACCCCTTTAAGCCTCTTGAAGCGCTGTTTGTTTTCTTGTCTTGGGCCACGTAAACTTAGTTCCAAGATGAGGCATTTGCAGTTTATTAAAGAAATCAGGAGGTTGTTTATAAAATAAAATCCGTCGTCTTCACAGGGGAATATTAACCCCAGCTGCAGGGCCGAGCGCAGCCAAGTTGTCAGAGAGCCACAGGCCACGAGACTGGTCAGACTTATGCAGCAGATAAGAGGCTTTTCTTTGTGTTTTCCATGTGTGATTGTTATATCAGCTATTCCTGCCTTAGAGAAAGAGTATTTCATATTTAGCTCAAGATCGCCCCCAACAGGCCTACAATTGCAGGACAGAGACAGAATAAAAACCTTCTTCATTGTACCTGGCCGTGCCGGAGCTACTATAGGTCCAGTAGGGGACTCCATCCATCTTTTCTGGAATAATGAATAGCAGATATACCTACCCAGGCACCAATAACTGGAGGAGGGTGCTGTAATGTGTAGTAGGTGATGGACCCATCGAAGGGCATTGTCTAAGTGGCCTTCCTGGTCTTACCCTTTAGCACCCCTACAGGGATCTGGCTGCAGGGAGACCGCCATGTTGCTGCCTCTTGGAGTGGTCCCGGTTCTGATGATGGCTTAGCAGGCAGGTCAGAGACTATGGTGCAGTGCACCAAGTGGTCAGACACAGCTCAGTGTGAATACAGGGCTAAGGTCAGAGCTGGCAGCACAGGTTCAGTAGTCAGGAACAGGTCAGTGTCAATAACAAAAGATCAGAAGAACAAGCCGAGGTCAGACACAAATATATCAAGCAGAAAACATATTAGCTGGAATCTAGCAAGCTAGGAACGTCATTGTTCAGTCAGGGTGGGGCAGAAGAGGCAGAATGGTATACCTGCAGACTGACAGAGCTAGGCTGGACAGGGGCACTGGCCCTTTAAGTTGCAGGAAGGGCCCATGCTCACTCTATGGGCAGAAGGAGCAGAGGCAGGAACTGTACATGTATGGGGAAAGCAGTAACTGGCTCTAGTCCTCAGCGTTCCTGAGCAATCAGGCTGTTAGTTCAGCACCCGATATGCCAATTAGGTTCTCTCCTGGAAGGTGGGTGGTCTCACGATCTGCTCCACCCTAGGACCACCCACCTGCCAGGAGAGAACCTAATTAGCATATTGGGTGCTGAACTAACAGCCTGATTGCTCAGGAACGCTGGGGCCTAGAGGAAAAATTCCAACTGTGCAGAAATCAATGGAGGGGTGGCTATTAAAGGATGCCAGGAACGAGTTGGAGTCTTGAAAGAGGCTGTCCACCATGAAATGTCACATTCATTGTGTAGATTATAAAAATGGACAGTGTCTGCCGTATCCAACTGTTAAAAAATCATCCAGTCTTGATATTTAATTACATATAGTATGAGGTGTGAGATTCCTGGGATAGCACTTTGATGTGGCCGGTGCTGTAGTGGGATTGATCTCTCTGGTTCTTTGCTGGGTGGGGGTCACTAATCACAACCCGCAGCAGTATAAAGCATCACATGTCAGCTAGTGCAATGCTTTATGGTTCTGGACCAGCTAACTGCAGCACACGCACATATACATATGTGTTTCTCTTTCTGTAGTGAGGACCATCTTTAACCCCGCTCCTGCCATCGCTGATCTAGATCCCGCCTTCTACACGCACTCTGACATCTTCTGCTGCAATGAGAGTGAGGTGAGGAGCTGACGCTCTGTGTGATCTGCACATCCTAAGTTTCCAGCTAATGTTTCCTTACTTTACCATACTATGCTAGCATGTATCATCACACACTTCCAAAGTTAACTATTCTGCAATAGTCTGGGATGAACCTTCTTAATCTTAGCACCAGTCAAGTCCCAGCCACTCTGCATTTCAGTTCTGGTCACCCTGCAGTCCGGTCCTGATCACTTTGTAGTCTGGCCCTGGTCACTTTGTAGTCTGGCCCTGGTCACTTTGTAGTCTGGCCCTGGTCACTTTGTAGTCTGGCCCTGATCACTTTGTAGTCTGGCCCTGGTCACTTTGTAGTCTGGCCCTGGTCAGTTTGTACGTCTGGCCCTGGTCACTTTGTAGTCTGGCCCTGATCACTTTGTAGTCTGGCCCTGGTCACTTTGTAGTCTGGCCCTGCACTTTGTAGTCTGGCCCTGGTCACTTTGTAGTCTGGCCCTGGTCACTTTGTAGTCTGGCCCTGATCACTTTGTAGTCTGGCCCTGGTCACTTTGCAGACCAGTCCTGGTCACTTTGTAGTCTGGCCCTGGTCACTTTGTAGTCTGGCCCTGGTCACTTTGTAGTCTGGCCCTGGTCACTTTGCAGAGCTGGTCTTGGTCACTTTGTAGTCCGGCCCTGGTCACTTTGCAGGCTGGCCTGGTCACTTTGCAGACCAGTCCTGGTCACTTTGTAGTCTGGCCCTGGTCACTTTGCAGGCTGGTCTTGGTCACTTTGCAGTCCAGTCCTGGTCACTTTGCCAGTCTGCGGGTCACTTTGTAGTCTGGCCCTGGTCACTTTGTAGTCTGGCCCTGGTCACTTTGTAGTCTGGCCCTGGTCACTTTGTAGTCTGGCCCTGGTCACTTTGTAGTCTGGCCCTGGTCACTTTGTAGTCTGGCCCTGGTCACTTTGTAGTCTGGCCCTGGTCACTTTGTAGTCTGGCCCTGGTCACTTTGTAGTCTGGCCCTGGTCACTTTGTAGCTGGCCCTGGTCACTTTGTAGTCGGCCCTGGTCACTTTGTAGTCGGCCCTGGCCTCACTTTGTAGTCTGGCCCTGGTCACTTTGTAGCGGCTGGTCACTTTGTAGTCTGGCCCTGGTCACTTTGTAGTCTGGCCCTGGTCACTTTGTAGTCTGGCCCTGGTCACTTTGTAGTCTGGCCCTGGTCACTTTGTAGCTGCCTGGCCTGGTCACTTTGTAGTCTGGCCCTGGTCACTTTGTAGTCTGGCCCTGGTCACTTTGTAGTCTGGCCCTGGTCACTTTGTAGTCTGGCCCTGGTCACTTTGTAGTCTGGCCCTGGTCACTTTGTAGTCTGGCCCTGGTCACTTTGTAGTCTGGCCCTGGTCACTTTGTAGTCTGGCCCTGGTCACTTTGTAGTCTGGCCCTGGTCACTTTGTAGTCTGGCCCTGATCACTTTGTAGTCTGGCCCTGGTCACTTTGTAGTCTGGCCCTGGTCACTTTGTAGTCTGGCCCTGGTCACTTTGTAGTCTGGCCCTGGTCACTTTGTAGTCTGGCCCTGGTCACTTTGTAGTCTGGCCCTGGTCACTTTGTAGTCTGGCCCTGGTCACTTTGTAGTCTGGCCCTGGTCACTTTGTAGTCTGGCCCTGGTCACTTTGCAGTCTAGTCCTGGTCACTTTGTAGTCTGGCCCTGGTCACTTTGTAGTCTGGCCCTGGTCACTTTGTAGTCCGGCCCTGGCCTCACTTTGTAGTCTGGCCCTGGTCACTTTGTAGTCTGGCCCTGGTCACTTTGTAGTCTGGCCCTGGTCACTTTGTAGTCTGGCCCTGGTCACTTTGTAGTCTGGCCCTGGTCACTTTGTAGTCTGGCCCTGGTCACTTTGTAGTCTGGCCCTGGTCACTTTGTAGTCTGGCCCTGGTCACTTTGTAGTCTGGCCCTGGTCACTTTGTAGTCTGGCCCTGGTCACTTTGTAGTCTGGCCCTGGTCACTTTGTAGTCTGGCCCTGGTCACTTTGTAGTCTGGCCCTGGTCACTTTGTAGTCTGGCCCTGGTCACTTTGTAGTCTGGCCCTGGTCACTTTGTAGTCTGGCCCTGGTCACTTTGTAGTCTGGCCCTTCCCCCCTGGTCACTTTGTAGTCTGGCCCTGATCACTTTGTAGTCTGGCCCTGGTCACTTTGCAGAGCTGGTCTTGGTCACTTTTCAGTCCAGTCCTGGTCACTTTGCAGAGCTGGTCTTGGTCACTTTGCAGACCAGTCCTGGTCACTTTGTAGTCTGGCCCTGATCACTTTGTAGTCTGGCCCTGGTCACTTTGTAGTCTGGCCCTGGTCACTTTGCAGAGCTGGTCTTGGTCACTTTTCAGTCCAGTCCTGGTCACTTTGCAGAGCTGGTCTTGGTCACTTTTCAGTCCAGTCCTGGTCACTTTGTCTCTTTATCATTTTCCAGGCAGAGATATTAACAGGCGTCCAGGTGAGGAGCCCTTCTGATGCAGGAGCTGCAGGTTCGGTGCTGTTGGCCAGAGGTTGTCATGTTGTCCTGGTCACATTAGGAGGAGAGGGATGTGTAATCGTATCCAAGGAAGACCCGAACCCCAAGCACATTGAAACACATAAAGTGAAAGCAGTGGACACCACGGTATGGTATTGTTCTAGAATGTGGAGTTATTGTCTAGAGAATTGATTGACATCCGCCTAGTTTTAATTCAGTCCATAAAATGGACTTCAAAAGGGCAAAAGAGTCTTCTATGATTTATGTCTATGCATACATGTGCATACATTATTTACAAGGGGAGACAGGGGCAATACTATCTGTATCTTTCATTTACAGGCAAAGACAGGGAGACAGTACTATCTATATCTATATCATTTACATAGAGATACAGGGAGAGAGTACTATCTGTAGCTATATTACTTAAATGGAGATAAAGGGAGGCAGTACTATCTGTTTTTACATCATTGACAGGGAGGCAGTACAGTCTGTACCTAGATCATTTACATAGAGAGACAGGGAGGCAGTACTATATGTAGCTACATCATTTACATGTAGGGACAGGCAGGGAATACTATTGGTACCTACATCATTGACAGAGAGACAGTACTATCTTTACCTATATCATTTACATGGAGAGATGAGGAGGCAGTACTGCCTCCCTGTCTCTATATGTAAATGATGTAGGTATAGATTGTACTGCTCCCTGTCTCTCCATGTAAATTATGTAAGTACAGGTATTACGCCTCCCTGTCTCTATATGTAAATGATGTAGGTATAGTTGTACTGCCTCCCTGTCTCTATATGTAAATGATGTAGGTATAGATTGTACTGTCTCCCTGTCTCTCCATGTAAATTATGTAAGTACAGGTATTACTGCCTCCCTGTCTCTATATGTAAATGATGTAGGTATAGATTGTACTGTCTCCCTGTCTCTCCATGTAAATTATGTAAGTACAGGTATTACTGCCTCCCTGTCTCTATATGTAAATGATGTAGGTGTAGATACTACTATCTGTACTTAGATCATGTATATAGAGACAAGGAGGCAGTACTATTTGTACCTACATCATTTACATGAAGAAGAGGACAGCACAAAAGAGAATGGTGCACATTTATCAGTTGGTCATATGACACAGTCCTGACAATTCTCATTCGGCTTCCATCTCCTCTAATAGATGTTAACCAATGGCGAGGTTCCCCGGGATGGACATGTGCGCCAGATGTCCGCGTCTCTGCTGTTATTCATACATGCAGTAGGATTTGCTGCATACACAACAGCCGTCTATCACTCCTATACTAGAAGTAGCTCTGATTACCGGTGCGCAGGATAATGGTGGCGTTACCATAGCAACCACATACTGCCTTCAACAATGACAGTGAAAGGTTAACAGAGCAGACGGAGACGTCTATGTGACGCTCAATAAGCCAGTTAATAAGAGCTGTAAAACCGCGTGACGTTGGCTGATAATCTGCAATTACTATGTGCCCCTTCCTTCTTGTGGGAAGATAAACTATAAATACTCCACACTGATATTTTTAGCTCCTACGTAAATCATTTGGCTGAAATTAGCAAACTCTGCAGTTCACTCCAGGAGCCGACTGGTTAATAAACGTCCAGGCTGGATACGTGATGTCATCAGGGTGTAGGGAAAAGTTACTTAATGGTGACCTCACTGGTGGGCCAGGGCAATAGAGACCCTTCAAGGAAAGCAGAGCTCCAACTTTCCCAGGGTCCTGAATGGCACAAGCCTCATCAGAAGAGAAGAAGAGGAAGTTCTGTCTGTCCTTTATAGTGAATGATCGGCCGATAGTTATAGAGGAGAGAACCTGTCACCTTGTATATGTCCTGTGCACAGAGGAAACGCGGCCACCGCTATCCACCGCCATCCCCTGCATTTCTCTTCTCCACCTCTGTGTTGAGGTTGGACGTTGCTGCTCTCTCTGTACATACTGAATAATCACCAAACTCTGCAGAGCCAGACTTGTGGTGCAGCCGAAATCTCACACCCCTCCTGACATAAGAGAGGAATGGAAGAAACGTGTATGTAATATCCAGGGGATCGAGGAGAGCGAAAGATAAAAAAATATCACCGTACAAAGTGCTCGGCATAACTAATAGCCTCATACTCCGACATCTCATCTAATGTATCAACTGCCCCACCATTATAATAACTACATCAGTGTACATAGGAGCAGTATTATAGTAGTTATATTCTTCTACATAGGAGGTAGTATTATAGTAGTTATATTCTTGTACATAGGAGCAGTATTATAGTAGTTATATTCTTGTACATAGGAGCAGTATTATAGTAGTTATATTCTTGTACATAGGAGCAGTATTATAGTAGTTATATTCTTGTACATAGGAGTAGTATTATAGTAGTTATATTCTTGTACATAGGAGCAGTATTATAGTAGTTATATTCTTGTACATAGGAGGCAGTATTATAGTAGTTATATTCTTGTACATAGGAGTAGTATTATAGTAGTTATATTCTTGTACATAGGAGCAGTATTATAGTAGTTATATTCTTGTACATAGGAGCAGTATTATAGTAGTTATATTCTTGTACATAGGAGTAGTATTATAGTAGTTATATTCTTGTACATAGGAGCAGTATTATAGTAGTTATATTCTTGTACATAGGGGGCAGTATTATAGTAGTTATATTCTTGTACATAGGAGCAGTATTATAGTAGTTATATTCTTGTACATAGGGGTAGTATTATAGTAGTTATATTCTTGTACATAGGGGGCAGTATTATAGTAGTTATATTCTTGTACATAGGAGCAGTATTATAGTAGTTATATTCTTGTACATAGGAGTAGTATTATAGTAGTTATATTCTTGTACATAGGAGCAGTATTATAGTAGTTATATTCTTGTACATAGGGAGCAGTATTATAGTAGTTATATTCTTGTACATAGGAGGAGTATTATAGTAGTTATATTCTTGTACATAGGAGGTAGTATTATAGTAGTTATATTCTTGTACATAGGAGCAGTATTATAGTAGTTATATTCTTGTACATAGGAGTAGTATTATAGTAGTTATATTCTTGTACATAGGAGCAGTATTATAGTAGTTATATTCTTGTACATAGGAGGAGTATTATAGTAGTTATATTCTTGTACATAGGGAGCAGTATTATAGTAGTTATATTCTTGTACATAGGAGGAGTATTATAGTAGTTATATTCTTGTACATAGGAGGCAGTATTATAGTAGTTATATTCTTGTACATAGGAGCAGTATTATAGTAGTTATATTCTTGTACATAGGAGCAGTATTATAGTAGTTATATTCTTGTACATAGGAGCAGTATTATAGTAGTTATATTCTTGTACATAGGAGCAGTATTATAGTAGTTATATTCTTGTACATAGGAGCAGTATTATAGTAGTTATATTCTTGTACATAGGAGTAGTATTATAGTAGTTATATTCTTGTACATAGGAGCAGTATTATAGTAGTTATATTCTTGTACATAGGAGGCAGTATTATAGTAGTTATATTCTTGTACATAGGAGCAGTATTATAGTAGTTATATTCTTGTACATAGGGGCAGTATTATAGTAGTTATATTCTTGTACATAGGAGCAGTATTATAGTAGTTATATTCTTGTACATAGGAGCAGTATTATAGTAGTTATATTCTTGTACATAGGAGCAGTATTATAGTAGTTATATTCTTGTACATAGGAGCAGTATTATAGTAGTTATATTCTTGTACATAGGGGGCAGTATTATAGTAGTTATATTCTTGAACATAGGAGGAGTATTATAGTAGTTATATTCTTGTACATAGGAGGTAGTATTATAGTAGTTATATTCTTGTACATAGGAGCAGTATTATAGTAGTTATATTCTTGTACATAGGAGTAGTATTATAGTAGTTATATTCTTGTACATAGGAGCAGTATTATAGTAGTTATATTCTTGTACATAGGAGGAGTATTATAGTAGTTATATTCTTGTACATAGAGGGGAGCAGTATTATAGTAGTTATATTCTTGTACATAGGAGGAGTATTATAGTAGTTATATTCTTGTACATAGGAGGTAGTATTATAGTAGTTATATTCTTGTACATAGGAGCAGTATTATAGTAGTTATATTCTTGTACATAGGAGCAGTATTATAGTAGTTATATTCTTGTACATAGGAGCAGTATTATAGTAGTTATATTCTTGTACATAGGAGCAGTATTATAGTAGTTATATTCTTGTACATAGGAGCAGTATTATAGTAGTTATATTCTTGTACATAGGAGCAGTATTATAGTAGTTATATTCTTGTACATAGGAGCAGTATTATAGTAGTTATATTCTTGTACATAGGAGCAGTATTATAGTAGTTATATTCTTGTACATAGGAGCAGTATTATAGTAGTTATATTCTTGTACATAGGAGCAGTATTATAGTAGTTATATTCTTGTACATAGGGGGCAGTATTATAGTAGTTATATTCTTGTACATAGGGGCAGTATTATAGTAGTTATATTCTTGTACATAGGAGCAGTATTATAGTAGTTATATTCTTGTACATAGGAGCAGTATTATAGTAGTTATATTCTTGTACATAGAGGCAGTATTATAGTAGTTCTATTCTTGTACATAGGAGAAGTATTATAGTAGTTATATTCTTGTACATAGGAGTAGTATTATAGTAGTTATATTCTTGTACATAGGAGCAGTATTATAGTAGTTATATTCTTGTACATAGAGAGCAGTATTATAGTAGTTATATTCTTGTACATAGGGGCAGTATTATAGTAGTTATATTCTTGTACATAGGAGGTAGTATTATAGTAGTTATATTCTTGTACATAGGAGCAGTATTATAGTAGTTATATTCTTGTACATAGAGGCAGTATTATAGTAGTTATATTCTTGTACATAGGAGTAGTATTATAGTAGTTATATTCTTGTACATAGGAGCAGTATTATAGTAGTTATATTCTTGTACATAGGAGCAGTATTATAGTAGTTATATTCTTGTACATAGGAGCAGTATTATAGTAGTTATATTCTTGTACATAGGAGTAGTATTATAGTAGTTATATTCTTGTACATAGGAGCAGTATTATAGTAGTTATATTCTTGTACATAGGAGGTAGTATTATAGTAGTTATATTCTTGTACATAGGAGGCAGTATTATAGTAGTTATATTCTTGTACATAGGAGCAGTATTATAGTAGTTATATTCTTGTACATAGGAGCAGTATTATAGTAGTTATATTCTTGTACATAGGAGCAGTATTATAGTAGTTATATTCTTGTACATAGGGGGCAGTATTATAGTAGTTATATTCTTGTACATAGGGGCAGTATTATAGTAGTTATATTCTTGTACATAGGAGCAGTATTATAGTAGTTATATTCTTGTACATAGGAGCAGTATTATAGTAGTTATATTCTTGTACATAGGAGGCAGTATTATAGTAGTTATATTCTTGTACATAGGAGCAGTATTATAGTAGTTATATTCTTGTACATAGGAGGGCAGTATTATAGTAGTCATATTCTTGTACATAGGGTAGTATTATAGTAGTTATATTCTTGTACATAGGAGCAGTATTATAGTAGTTATATTCTTGTACATAGGGGGCAGTATTATAGTAGTTATATTCTTGTACATAGGAGCAGTATTATAGTAGTTATATTCTTGTACATAGAGGCAGTATTATAGTAGTTCTATTCTTGTACATAGGAGCAGTATTATAGTAGTTATATTCTTGTACATAGGAGCAGTATTATAGTAGTTATATTCTTGTACATAGGAGCAGTATTATAGTAGTTATATTCTTGTACATAGGAGCAGTATTATAGTAGTTCTATTCTTGTACATAGGAGCAGTATTATAGTAGTTATATTCTTGTACATAGGAGCAGTATTATAGTAGTTATATTCTTGTACATAGGAGCAGTATTATAGTAGTTATATTCTTGTACATAGGGGGTAGTATTATAGTAGTTATATTCTTGTACATAGGAGGCAGTATTATAGTAGTTATATTCTTGTACATAGGAGCAGTATTATAGTAGTTATATTCTTGTACATAGGAGCAGTATTATAGTAGTTATATTCTTGTACATAGGAGCAGTATTATAGTAGTTATATTCTTGTACATAGAGGCAGTATTATAGTAGTTATATTCTTGTACATAGGAGTAGTATTATAGTAGTTATATTCTTGTACATAGGAGTAGTATTATAGTAGTTATATTCTTGTACATAGGAGCAGTATTATAGTAGTTATATTCTTGTACATAGGAGCAGTATTATAGTAGTTATATTCTTGTACATAGGGGGCAGTATTATAGTAGTTATATTCTTGTACATAGAGGCAGTATTATAGTAGTTCTATTCTTGTACATAGGAGCAGTATTATAGTAGTTATATTCTTGTACATAGGAGCAGTATTATAGTAGTTATATTCTTGTACATAGGAGCAGTATTATAGTAGTTATATTCTTGTACATAGAGGCAGTATTATAGTAGTTATATTCTTGTACATAGGAGCAGTATTATAGTAGTTATATTCTTGTACATAGGAGCAGTATTATAGTAGTTATATTCTTGTACATAGGAGGTAGTATTATAGTAGTTATATTCTTGTACATAGGAGCAGTATTATAGTAGTTATATTCTTGTACATAGGAGCAGTATTATAGTAGTTATATTCTTGTACATAGGAGGTAGTATTATAGTAGTTATATTCTTGTACATAGGAGCAGTATTATAGTAGTTATATTCTTGTACATAGGAGCAGTATTATAGTAGTTATATTCTTGTACATAGGAGCAGTATTATAGTAGTTATATTCTTGTACATAGGAGCAGTATTATAGTAGTTATATTCTTGTACATAGGGGCAGTATTATAGTAGTTATATTCTTGTACATAGGAGCAGTATTATAGTAGTTATATTCTTGTACATAGGAGCAGTATTATAGTAGTTATATTCTTGTACATAGGAGGTAGTATTATAGTAGTTATATTCTTGTACATAGGAGCAGTATTATAGTAGTTATATTCTTGTACATAGAGGTAGTATTATAGTAGTTATATTCTTGTACATAGGAGCAGTATTATAGTAGTTATATTCTTGTACATAGGGGCAGTATTATAGTAGTTATATTCTTGTACATAGGAGCAGTATTATAGTAGTTATATTCTTGTACATAGGAGGCAGTATTATAGTAGTTATATTCTTGTACATAGGAGCAGTATTATAGTAGTTATATTCTTGTACATAGGGGGCAGTATTATAGTAGTTATATTCTTGTACATAGGAGCAGTATTATAGTAGTTATATTCTTGTACATAGGAGCAGTATTATAGTAGTTATATTCTTGTACATAGGAGCAGTATTATAGTAGTTATATTCTTGTACATAGGGGCAGTATTATAGTAGTTATATTCTTGTACATAGGAGAGATTAAGTATCAAAGGGCAGTATTATAGTAGTTATATTCTTGTACATAGGAGCAGTATTATAGTAGTTATATTCTTGTACATAGGAGCAGTATTATAGTAGTTATATTCTTGTACATAGAGGCAGTATTATAGTAGTTATATTCTTGTACATAGGGGGCAGTATTATAGTAGTTATATTCTTGTACATAGGAGGTAGTATTATAGTAGTTATATTCTTGTACATAGGAGCAGTATTATAGTAGTTATATTCTTGTACATAGGGGCAGTATTATAGTAGTTATATTCTTGTACATAGGAGTAGTATTATAGTAGTTATATTCTTGTACATAGGAGCAGTATTATAGTAGTTATATTCTTGTACATAGGAGCAGTATTATAGTAGTTATATTCTTGTACATAGGAGCAGTATTATAGTAGTTATATTCTTGTACATAGGAGTAGTATTATAGTAGTTATATTCTTGTACATAGGAGCAGTATTATAGTAGTTATATTCTTGTACATAGGAGGCAGTATTATAGTAGTTATATTCTTGTATATAGGAGGTAGTATTATAGTAGTTATATTCTTGTACATAGGAGCAGTATTATAGTAGTTATATTCTTGTACATAGGAGCAGTATTATAGTAGTTATATTCTTGTACATAGGAGCAGTATTATAGTAGTTATATTCTTGTACATAGGGGGCAGTATTATAGTAGTTATATTCTTGTACATAGGGGCAGTATTATAGTAGTTATATTCTTGTACATAGGGAGCAGTATTATAGGAGTTATATTCTTGTACATAGGAGCAGTATTATAGTAGTTATATTCTTGTACATAGGAGGTAGTATTATAGTAGTTATATTCTTGTACATAGGAGCAGTATTATAGTAGTTATATTCTTGTACATAGGAGCAGTATTATAGTAGTTATATTCTTGTACATAGGAGCAGTATTATAGTAGTTATATTCTTGTACATAGGAGCAGTATTATAGTAGTTATATTCTTGTACATAGGAGCAGTATTATAGTAGTTATATTCTTGTACATAGGAGCAGTATTATAGTAGTTATATTCTTGTACATAGGAGCAGTATTATAGTAGTTATATTCTTGTACATAGGAGCAGTATTATAGTAGTTATATTCTTGTACATAGGAGCAGTATTATAGTAGTTATATTCTTGTACATAGGAGCAGTATTATAGTAGTTATATTCTTGTACATAGGAGCAGTATTATAGTAGTTATATTCTTGTACATAGGGGCAGTATTATAGTAGTTATATTCTTGTACATAGGGGGCAGTATTATAGTAGTTATATTCTTGTACATAGGAGCAGTATTATAGTAGTTATATTCTTGTACATAGGAGCAGTATTATAGTAGTTATATTCTTGTATATAGGAGCAGTATTATAGTAGTTATATTCTTGTACATAGGAGCAGTATTATAGTAGTTATATTCTTGTACATAGGAGCAGTATTATAGTAGTTATATTCTTGTACATAGAGGCAGTATTATAGTAGTTCTATTCTTGTACATAGGAGCAGTATTATAGTAGTTATATTCTTGTACATAGGAGCAGTATTATAGTAGTTATATTCTTGTACATAGGAGCAGTATTATAGTAGTTATATTCTTGTACATAGGGGCAGTATTATAGTAGTTATATTCTTGTACATAGGAGCAGTATTATAGTAGTTATATTCTTGTACATAGGAGCAGTATTATAGTAGTTATATTCTTGTACATAGGAGCAGTATTATAGTAGTTATATTCTTGTACATAGGAGCAGTATTATAGTAGTTATATTCTTGTACATAGGGGGCAGTATTATAGTAGTTATATTCTTGTACATAGAGGCAGTATTATAGTAGTTCTATTCTTGTACATAGGAGTAGTATTATAGTAGTTATATTCTTGTACATAGGGGCAGTATTATAGTAGTTATATTCTTGTACATAGGGAGCAGTATTATAGTAGTTATATTCTTGTACATAGGAGCAGTATTATAGTAGTTATATTCTTGTACATAGGAGCAGTATTATAGTAGTTATATTCTTGTACATAGGAGGCAGTATTATAGTAGTTATATTCTTGTACATAGGAGTAGTATTATAGTAGTTATATTCTTGTACATAGGAGCAGTATTATAGTAGTTATATTCTTGTACATAGGAGCAGTATTATAGTAGTTATATTCTTGTACATAGGAGCAGTATTATAGTAGTTATATTCTTGTACATAGGAGTAGTATTATAGTAGTTATATTCTTGTACATAGGAGCAGTATTATAGTAGTTATATTCTTGTACATAGGAGTAGTATTATAGTAGTTATATTTTTGTACATAGGGGGCAGTATTATAGTAGTTATATTCTTGTACATAGGGGCAGTATTATAGTAGTTCTATTCTTGTACATAGGAGCAGTATTATAGTAGTTATATTCTTGTACATAGGAGTAGTATTATAGTAGTTCTATTCTTGTACATAGGAGCAGTATTATAGGAGTTATATTCTTGTACATAGGGGCAGTATTATATTAGTTATATTCTTGTACATAGGGGGCAGTATTATAGTAGTTATATTCTTGTACATAGGAGCAGTTTTATAGTAGTTATATTCTTGTACATAGGAGCAGTATTATAGTAGTTATATTCTTGTACATAGGAGGTAGTATTATAGTAGTTATATTCTTGTACATAGTAGGTAGTATTATAGTAGTTATATTCTTGTACAAGGATAGGCAGTATTATAGTAGTTATATTCTTGTACATAGGGGCAGTATTATAGTAGTTATATTCTTGTACATAGGGGGCAGTATTATAGTAGTTATATTCTTGTACATAGGAGCAGTATTATAGTAGTTATATTCTTGTACATAGGAGCAGTATTATAGTAGTTATATTCTTGTACATAGGAGTAGTATTATAGTAGATATATTCTTGTACATAGGAGTAGTATTATAGTAGTTATATTCTTGTACATAGGAGGTAGTATTATAGTAGTTATATTCTTGTACATAGGAGCAGTATTATAGTAGTTATATTCTTGTATATAGGAGGTAGTATTATAGTAGTTATATTCTTGTACATAGTAGGCAGTATTATAGTAGTTATATTCTTGTATATAGGAGGTAGTATTATAGTAGTTATATTCTTGTACATAGGAGGCAGTATTATAGTAGTTATATTCCTGTACATAGGAGCAGTATTATAGTAGTTATATTCTTGTACATAGGGAGCAGTATTATAGGAGTTATATTCTTGTACATAGGAGGTAGTATTATAGTAGTTATATTCTTGTACATAGGAGCAGTATTATAGTAGTTATATTCTTGTACATAGGAGCAGTATTATAGTAGTTATATTCTTGTACATAGGAGCAGTATTATAGTAGTTATATTCTTGTACATAGGAGCAGTATTATAGTAGTTATATTCTTGTACATAGGAGCAGTATTATAGTAGTTATATTCTTGTACATAGGAGCAGTATTATAGTAGTTATATTCTTGTACATAGGGGCAGTATTATAGTAGTTATATTCTTGTACATAGGAGTAGTATTATAGTAGTTATATTCTTGTACATAGGAGCAGTATTATAGTAGTTATATTCTTGTACATAGGAGTAGTATTATAGTAGTTATATTCTTGTACATAGGAGCAGTATTATAGTAGTTATATTCTTGTACATAGGAGCAGTATTATAGTAGTTATATTCTTGTACATAGGAGCAGTATTATAGTAGTTATATTCTTGTACATAGGAGCAGTATTATAGTAGTTATATTCTTGTACATAGGAGCAGTATCATAGTAGTTATATTCTTGTACATAGGAGTAGTATTATAGTAGTTATATTCTTGTACATAGGGAGCAGTATTATAGTAGTTATATTCTTGTATATAGGAGCAGTATTATAGTAGTTATGTTCTTGTACATAGGAGGTAGTATTATAGTAGTTATGTTCTTGTACATAGGAGTAGTATTATAGTAGTTATATTCTTGTACATAGGAGTAGTATTATAGTAGTTATATTCTTGTACATAGGAGGTAGTATTATAGGAGTTATATTCTTGTACATAGGGGTCAGTATTATAGTAGTTATTTTCTTGTACATAGGGGTCAGTATTATAGTAGTTATTTTCTTGTACATAGGGGTCAGTATTATATATATTGTATACTATAGTACAGGAGGCATCTACAGAGGGAATAGTCCCAAGCATTGAGTCTTATTAAGGACTTTGGTTCCTGACTGTGCTATACTTCCCTGTGTCTCTCCCAATAAAGGTTGTTATCCTGGGACCACCCAGAAATAATTGCAGCCTCATCCTCACCCGGGCCGCGTCCTCACTGCTGTAGATCCGTTCTCTGCTTCCTGATGAAAAGCCTCATTAAAATCTTGTAAGAGGCCTCACAGGAGGACGCAGCCTGTGGTCACTGTAATGTGGGCCACACAGCACAGCCGCCATTGTTAAGCACTGTGTACATATCAAGGGTTAACTCTTCATTTCATCAATGCATCCCTGTCCTGGATGACCTCCCCAGATGACACGTCCACTGTTGGGAGAGAAATATTGGCCAGTTATGTGAGGGTTAACCTGTCATTATAAGGTATGTTCATCCACAGTGAGGATCTTCAGACTCCTGGGATCCACTTCTATGAGCCAGCCATAGATTTGCAGGGAACAATTGTAGATTATGTTCAGCATAATGTCACCGGTGACCACCTCATATCCACATGACCCAGTGGGGCAGGTCACACGAGGCCTTGAGAGCATGAAAAATGCCTTGTGTAATTTCATTAGATGTGCACCATTTAAAGAGAACCTTTCACCACCTCAGCTCTTAACACCCTTTAATAGCCCCTTCCTTTAGACTTCAGCACAGTTGGAATTTCTTCTCTAGCCAACACCGTTCCTGAGCAATCAGTGCAGTAAGTTTTGTTACCCCTTTGGTGTAACTAGACTCCCCAATGTCCTATGGGTGGTGTCATGGAGGAGCAGGCAAGGGGGCAGGATTCTGAGTTCTGATAGTCTCTGCCTCTGATTGGTCCTCTGAGTCACACCCCCTGACTGCTTCTACCTGACACCGCCTACTGGTCATTAGGGAGTCTAGTTACATATCAGGCTTCAAAAATAACAGCACTGATTGCCCAGGAATGGTGGGGGCTAGAGAAAAAATTCAAACTGTGCCGGAATAAGTGCGGGTGGCTATTAAAGGATGGAAAGAGCTGGAGTTGGTGGAGGTGTTGAGAGGTCCTCTTTAAGGGACTTGTCCATGCTGAGAAACACATGGCTGCTTTCGTCCAGAAACCCAGTTTTCATTTTATATTTTTTATGATTTTACTTAATTTTTTTAAGTGTTATTTTATTTTACATGATTTTTATCCTTATTTTTAACCTCCCATACATTATCCATTATTATTTGATGATCTCTCGTTCTCCTGTATATACAGATGTAGCTGAGTTAACCTGAACTTCTGCAATCGGTTAAACCAATGCAGCGAGATATTTTATAACAGAAACCAATGAAGAGCCATGGAAAATTGCAGAAGTTCGGGTTAACTCTGCTACAACTGTACCTATAGTGCAGGGTTCGGCAACCCCCGGCACGCGTGCCAAGAGTGGCACGCGAGGCTTATTTCCCTGGCACGGCAGCGGTGTGTTCACATATGTCCGGCACAGCTATCTGTTTCCCTCCGGTGTGGTGCACACAAGCTGGAGGGAAACTGATGCCAGGACGGATCCCATAGTTTTATATGGGATCGGTTCTGGCGCCATATTTGTGCCTCAGCCGGATGGAAAAACGTTACCTGCAGTGTTTTTCCGTCCGGCTTCCTTAAAATTTCATTAGCGCCGGGTGAAGATGGATGCGGTGGCATCACCCGGCTTCTGCTCAGTCTATGTACAGTAGTGAAGCCGGTAATTGCCGGCTTCACTACTGTACCTGATCGAATTGCTCAGGATTGGTTAAAGCTATAAAGAAACACTTGGATTCATTTTAAAGATGAGAATCTCCTCTTTAAAATGATACCAAGATCACCGTGATCGTCCTTAAACATCCTGAGCAATTGGCTAGTGAAAACGATGTTCGGCATTGAAATCCCAATGCAGATCTCAATTCCCGACATCGTTTTAACAGTGAATCGCTCTGAATATGTAAGGTCAATCATGGAGATCTTGGTATCGTTTTAAAGATGAGATTCTCATCTTTAAAATGAATCCAGTTGCATCTTTGTGGCCCTAACAGATCCTTAGAAATGGGGCTATAAAAGTGTCCCCCCTCCTGTGTCAGGCAGCATCTTAGAGCTAAGGAAGGAGGGGGAGGAGGAGCTGCAGAGACAATGTTAACTCCTCATTGTCTGTGTATAAGCTGCAGATGGGGGGGGGTAGCAGAGACTTCCATCCATGTTATCCCCTCTCCTATCAGAGAGCATACTGTACTTCTGCTCTCTGATTGTCATATAGAGGGATAATGTAACACCCCTCTGAGCCTAATCCCATAACCAGGAAGTTATTGGCGCTGTGACCTAGATGTTTACCATCGCCCAGGTCGCAGCGCCAGAAGTGTCGCACCAAACACTTACACAACACATGCACAAAGTTACCAATAATGTTTACATTTTTTCACTGTCCCTGTCCTGTCCATACCTGATCTTTATAGAGTAAAATACGCCGCCCGCCTCTAGTGATATCCGTTACACGCTAAAATAATAGTAATAGCAATTATCACTAGTATTATCACCATAATACCGTGTGCAGGGACTGCTATGTGACATAATACCGTGTGCAGGGGCCACTATGGAGGATAATACCGTGTGCAGGGACTGCTATGTGACATAATACCATGTACAGGGGCCGCTATGGAGGATAATACCGTGTGCAGGGACTGCTATGTGACATAATACCATGTACAGGGGCCGCTATGGAGGATAATACCGTGTGCAGGGGCCGCTATGTGACATAATACCGTGTGCAGGGGCCGCTATGTGACATAATACCGTGTGCAGGGGCCGCTATGTGACATAATACCGTGTGCAGGGGCCGCTATGTGACATAATACCGTGTGCAGGGGCCGCTATGTGACATAATACCGTGTGCAGGGGTCGTCAGACTTACAATTATTGACCGGCACTCCGAGAACCTCAACTTCGAAATCGGCACGCCGAACAAAAAAGGTTGCCTACCCCTGCTATAGTGCATATATGAGATGGCTCTGGTGTATAGTATATGCGCTATAGTATAATGCTCCAGAGGTTCCTGTTTCTATAAGCAGATCTCAGTTTGGAGCTCCACAGCTGAGGGTTTGCTACAGTTGTATCCAGTCTAGTCAGTGGCAGACGGTGCTGGGTCGGGCACATGCTGCGTTTCTAGTTATTGACTCATCATTGCACAGACCTTGTGTTCAGATTTTACCCCTCAGGAATGATATGAAGCTTGGGAGGCCGATGACTAAGCAGTGAGACAGTGCAGACTGGGTGCCTGTAATATATACAATATATATAGATAGCTATATGTCCCACAAGCACACAGTGACTTCATCTATATTCCTCCAGTACGGCATGCAATTCATATGGAAAAAAAATCACAAAGCACGTTACATATTTTAGCAGTGTATGTCCCTTTAAGAGCCAGCAAAGACCATCTCTGACTGGTGGACCCAGCCTGTAATGCTTACATTAACCTGCGGGGGGTGCTGTAGGGGAATTGAACACTAGCTGCCAGATTTCTCCCCATATTAGGCTGAGTATTGGGGTGAGCGGTGCGGGATTTCCTGCGATCAGTTTATTTTCTGTGAACTCCCCTAAAGAAAAGTGATTGTAAAATGCGAAGGTCCCCTTTAATCTGAGCAATAGATACAGAGGAGTGTATGTGTGGTTGCTTTTTTATGAAATTTTCTCTTTCTAGTGAGTTAGTCAACCCCCAATCCCCCCTCCCAATGATGTGAGTCAGAGTCGTAACGTTCTCATTGCGAGTATTGTGTCCTGCCGCCCTCCCAGCTAGATCACAGGGCGGACTATACAAGCAGAGCCCCACTTCTGAGCAGCATTTCACAGGTTAAATCAACATATAAAGTCACTTTACAAGTACTTTACGTATCTAGTACTAATTTTATGGTAGGTACTCCAGTCACATCCAAAGCTGCACTCACAACACAACTTCTGTCCTGTTCTCGGGCTGCAGGGTTCTCACCTCTTTGGTGCATTGTGTGATATAGTGCAGAATAATCTATATTCTACTATAACATCTCCCCCAAAGCACCAACAGGTGGCGCTCTGTATGATTTGAGATCCTGCAAACTGGAAATCAGCTGAAGTGTGAATACAGCTCTAAGGTGCATGCTATATACACTACATCTCCTACAATGCAGCGCTGCAGAATATTCTCTGGGAGGGTGAGTGTAGGCAGAATTGTGAGTGCTGCTCTGGAAGTGACTGGAGTATAAAGCATAATGTAATGCAGTGACTATGGCGTCTCTCACAGTGTGGCGCTGCAGAATGTGCTCTGTACAGGCATAGACCAGCAGCGTGAGTGTAGGCAGAATTGTGAGTTCTGCTCTGGAAGTGACTGGAGTATATAGTTTGATGTAATGCAGAGGTAATATACAGGACTAACATTTCTTACTTTTCTCCTTGGGGTAGAGGTAGAGACCCCCATCGCTTCCAGAACTGGACAGACTTACCATGCAGGACTCTAGTAAAGCTTTGTGAGTACCAGTATGGCTGACACCCAGCTTTCCCAAAACATATTTAATTGTAATACAGCTAAAGATTTTTACAGAGAATGTCTATGGGGATTTTCTGATTTTCGGGGAGGTGCTCCTTTATAAACATTTACTGAGCCCTTTAGGCAGGAATCACACTTGCAGTTTTCGGTGCAGTTTTTTGAGCCGGATGTGAATTCAGAAGAAATGGGGGATATAAAGGAAGGACTTCTCGTTCTCCTTCCTGCAGGATCCACTTCTGGCTTTGGCTCTAAAACTGCATGTGTGATTCCTGCCTTACCAGGTTACAGTAGTCCGGGCAGGAAATGAGACGGGCTCGGCACATTGAATACGTCCAAAATATTCCAACGAGGATTTCACGGGCCGGACTGATGGGAAGCAAACAGCTGGTCCCAGTGTGTTACCGGCCACGTCAGGGTGTTGTGGTGCGGCCGCGCTGACATAGATCTGGCCTTGTCACCCCATTGCTATGTGACGCACTGTCAGCTCTGCTACCTGCACATTTGCCCTGCAGATGTACATAGTGGTACCTCATGGCAGACATGTTTTTGGTTATCACAAGCAGTGACCTTATCCCCCACCCCCATCTCCTGAACCACAAGCCATGCAGAGTTTTGGGAAAGAATGTGGCTGTGTATCTCCTGCTTTGATCTTCCCTAGAGATGGTGAATAGACCTTGTACCAGGGATTATTATGGGGGGGTTTGTCATGAGATAGGAATGCAGGGGTTAATAGCCGGCCCTGACTCCCACAGTGACTCAGTGTGAGATCACTCAGAACCATGGGGGAAGGATGCCGATTCCCACAGGGGCCGACCACCTGTGGACTGCCCACCCCGGGTCTTATCATGCTCGGTGTCAGGGGGTTCATCTCACTGATCTCCGTCATTACACATAATCGAAAAAGGGAAGTTCTCCCACAAGAGGGGCAAATCTCCTAAATACAGTGCAGTATACCGACCTCTCCATTCCTGCATGCTCCGGCCTTACCGGGGCCACTACTGATGGGAGTGAGGCGGGCTGCAGGGCCCAGGAGAGCCCACGATCTGCATGTCTGCATGTTAGAGGTGGCCTGGTCTGGGGTCTTTACTTATACAGGGGTCTGGTCTGGGGTCTGTATTAGTCTATGGGGTCTGTTATATATAGGGTGTGATGCAGGTGTTTATATTATCGATTTGATATTCAAAGACTATAGATTAGGGAGTGTCTTATATACATGGGCGGGGCATGAGACCAGAACCTTTGCACATGCCCCGCCCTTTTCTGTGTACCTCCCCTTTTATAACCTCCCTGATGTCCCTTCTTAAAAGTTGGCAGGAGCGCTGTGTATTAAGAGAATGAAAAAGGAGGAAAACATTATCAAGACTCACCATGGGGGGGCGCTACTCCCACTACATAGTCTTCTTCCTTTCTGAGGAGAACTTGCTTGCATATTTTTTTCCCAGGGAGCATTGCTTGTAACTCTCCATAATCTAGCTGCATCTCCACAAGTAGAACCCGTATTCTCCAAGAACCCCTGTGATGGGGCCTTATTAGATGGTGGGAGTTCAGGGATTAGAAGCGATGGTACGTAATATCGCTTCTCGGCCTATATGACTAAGATCAGGTGTAGTATCTCTTCTTATCGGATCCAGTAATTGCCTCTGTCGTTGGGACTGGCCACCCCAGAGTAGGGAGGCAATAGAAAGCTGGTGATGAGGGGCAGAGAACCACATGGTGGTGGCTCCGAGCCACCGGATGGAGGCCATTGGGCTGAGGATGCTTTGAAGGCCTGAAGTGCCCCAGGGGATGGGGACTGGGGTGCCTTAACTCACTGTGGATGGGATCCCACTGAGCTTGGCACTCTGCACTGCACCTCTCCTCCACTGCTTTGCGCACTCACCCTTACGTCCGGTCCCCTTACCCGACATAGGGTAATTTTTATAGATCCAGCGGGTAGGCCGGGCTCTACAGAGGACACTCTACTCGCTTATTTATTATTTTCACCCTTTGTTTCTCACTGGATGAAGCGGTGCGGATGCCCTTATGGTACCCTATCGATGTCTAGGGGAAGGAGTTGTGTGGCCCTTAGGCTCCTTCCTTCCCTGCTACCTGGCCCACCTTTGCTTATACGGAGGTAGGCACAGTTGTTGGCTCCCGGTAGTACACATCAGGGTGAGAGCCCATGTGGAGGACGGAGCTAGTGGTCTCACTGTTCCAGCAGGGAGATAGTTGTGCCCTGACCTTCTTGGGGCCTTTTGGCCCGGAGGGTTGGGGTTTGTTCGGGGGCCCATTCCTTTTTGGGATAGGCTGGTGATATTATAGTTGTCTGACAAAGCGGGATTGCAGTATGTAATAGGAGGGTAATGCCTATGGTAGACAAATCCAAGGTAAAGGAAACACACTGGAGAAATCTAGGGTAGGGGATAAGCACTGGAGAAATCTAGGGTGGGGGGGGGGGGGAGAAGCACTGGACAAGTCTAGGGTAGGGGAAAGCACTGGACAAGTCTAGGGTTGGGGAGAAGCACTGGACAAGTCTAGGGTTGGGGAGAAGCACTGGACAAGTCTAGGGTTGGGGAGAAGCACTGGACAAGTCTAGGGTTGGGGAGAAGCACTGGACAAGTCTAGGGTTGGGGAAAAGCACTGGACAAGTCTAGGGTTGGGGAAAAGCACTGGACAAGTCTAGGGTTGGGGAAAAGCACTGGACAAGTCTAGGGTTGGGGAAAAGCACTGGACAAGTCTAGGGTTGGGGAAAAGCACTGGACAAGTCTAGGGTTGGGGAAAAGCACTGGACAAGTCTAGGGTTGGGGAAAAGCACTGGACAAGTCTAGGGTTGGGGAAAAGCACTGGACAAGTCTAGGGTTGGGGAAAAGCACTGGACAAGTCTAGGGTTGGGGAAAAGCACTGGACAAGTCTAGGGTTGGGGAAAAGCACTGGACAAGTCTAGGGTTGGGGAAAAGCACTGGACAAGTCTAGGGTAGGGGAAAGCACTGGAGAAGTCTAGGGTCGGGGAAGTCTAGGGTAAGGTAGAAGGACTGGAGAAGTGTACTGTAGGGTTGGGGAGAAGCACAGGCTAGAGCATTGGTGAAGTGCAGAGTATGCGGGAAGCACTAGAGAAGTCCTGGAAGAGTATGGGTGAACAGTGAGTTGGAGATTCTTAGGTTGCATTTGAAGACTTGAAGAATAGAATAAGGTGATATGAACATAATCCAGGGATATGAATCCTGAGGAGCAGAGCTGTGATCAGGACACATCAGGCATCTACAGAATAGTCTATGCTGGGAGATGAGTTATTGGAAGCAGGAAAAATGGGCAAGCGTAAGGATCTGACAAGGGCCAGACTGGTCAGAGCATCTCCATAATGGGCAGTCTTGTGGGGTGTTCCCAGTATGTAGTGGTCGGTACCTGCCAAAAGTGGTCCAAGGAAGGACAACTGGTGACAGGTTTATGGATTCCCAAGACCCAGTGATGTGCATGGCAAGCGAACTGCAGTATAATGCGCTGCTGGCTATGATAGACAGGTGTCAGTACACACTGGGCATCGCAGCTTGGTGTGTATGGGGCTGCAGAGCCTATGATTGGCCTGTAAGCATCCATGGAGAGGGCAGGAGGTGCCCGGTCAGATAAATCAGCTTTTGTACATCATATTACTCCTCAGTGTCATTTCTGTGTTTTTATGGCCCCTCCATCTCCACCCCGGCTCATTCCCGTCTATCCCGACTCCTATCTCCATTGTTCTCCGGGCCCTTGGCTAATATACGGCTCTCGGGGGGATGTGGACGCCACAATAGCTCAGATTAGATGAAGAATCAGAGGCAGAGATAGCAATCACACCGCAGCCCCTGCAAATAATCCAAAATAGCAAGGAAGGCAGCAGCCCCCGTCACTAGTGACCCTGCCAAGAGGAAGCCGCACTCAACAAAGGAGTCCAAGGGGCATCGCACGGCAGCAAGGAGAGGGGTTTCCGTGCATGGAAAATGTGAACGTCCAAGGTGGAAATATAGGAATAAATAGTCCGGGAGGTCCAGGCGGAGATTCGCTGCGGCACCGCTGACCCCTCCTCTCTATAAAGGGATGTGGGTGCAGGACCCTGTTCTCCTGGTCAGAGGGGGTCCCAGCAGTTGAACCCCACTGATCAGACTCGTATGGATGGATCATCAGTATGAGATTAGTGGGGTCCAACATCCGGGGTCCCCACCATCCAGCATTCAGGTGAGCTCTGCAGCCTTTCACTGAATACCAAGCACAGCGCCGTACATATCATAGTGGTTATGCTTGGTATTGCAATTCAATCCCATTTACTTGAATGAGACTGAGTTTCTGCTGTACCATGTGACCAATGAATGTGACATCATCAGCTCAGGGATGAGCACTATGGCCCTTTCAAGTAGCTGCTTGGCAGGGGTCCTGGGTGTCGGACCCCCACCAATCACATATTTACGACCAATCCCAAGGATACATCATCAAATATGTAAGTCTCCGACAACCCTTTAATACTTTTCACAGCTGAGAGTTTGCTACAGTTGTATTCAGTCTATACAATCCTCTCTGATGCAATGACATCAGCAGTACAAATCTGAGTTTGTTACAATGTATCAGTCTGGAGCCCAAACTGGACTAGGTACAATGTAGCGAACCCTCAGCAGCATTAGGACGTTCACATGGCAGAATCTGCCTCCCATTCATTCCCATGTGTAGGGGGTTGTGGCAGCGACAATGAATATCTACAGGTAAGGTGAATAGAATTGTTGTCCAATATTCCTGTAATAAATCTGCAGCATGTGAATTGAGCCCTATTAGTGCCGGTCCTGGAGGCGCGGGCAGTCCCTACACCTTCCTGTTGTTGGCCTCTCGTCCGCTCGGTGACGCAGCAGATGACTTCCGTTATCTCACCGTCTGTCTCTTTCCTCTCAGGGCGCCGGGGACAGTTTTCTTGGGGCGCTGGCTTTCTTCATGGCGCATTATCCTCAGCTCAGCATTGAAGAAATGGTGAAGAGGTCAAATCAGATTGCGTCAGTGAGCGTCCAGGCGGCGGGGACACAGACATCCTATCCCTATCGGAGGGACCTTCCTCAGGATATCTTCTCATGAAGCAGGAAGTCATAAAATACACCTATACTACGGTGCACTGAGGTGACCCCAAAACATACAATGTGGGGTGTTGCCTCCTGACGTGTAGCAACACTCCTCTGTTATTTTTCCTAATCCTTAATAAAACAGTGCTGAGAAGTGACGGCCCGGCCTTATTGTTATGGCTAATGTTCTTTATAGCGTGCACAACAGGGACCCCATCAGGCAGCAGCGAGTATTACACCGCACTTTATCAGTATCATAAGAAAGCAGCGTCACTGCATGGAGACTAAACAAGGACTTCTTCATGTTAGTCTGGGGCGACGTGACAAGACGGACTGCACCGTGATGTACTTACTGCAGCCTCAGCAGTGCCTGACCATTTCTGCACTGTTATTTAACCCTTTAAGGACACAGGGTAGTTTGGCCTATAAGACTAGGCAACTTTCGTCATATTTTCCTTCTCCGCCTTCCAAATTTCATGACTTCTTTATTTTTCAGTCGCCATATAAGGGCTTATTCTTTGGGTCACAAGTTGTACTTTTAGTTAGCACCATTTTGGGGGTCCGTGTGAAAACAAAAAACACATTTCGGTCATTTTTGTTTTTATGGCGTTCACTCTGCATTATAAATGACATGGCGGCTGTACGGCGATACCGCATTTATATCTGGTAATACTCCATCTGAATAATACGCCATTTTGTGAATAGAAGCGATTCACTAGGGGGCGCCGTATTCTGATGTCCAGAACATTTGACTTATGGAGTATGTGAGGGCTCTTTACACATTACGGTATATTATATATAGTTATGGGTTTTTTTTACAGCGTTCACTGTACAGGATAAAATTGTGTTATTTTTGGACAGTTCGGACGCTCGTGGCGACACTTAATATGTTTTCCCATTTTTTGTTTACATTTTTTAAAATGGGGAAGGGGTTTTTTAACAAAAAATAAAACTTTATCACTTTACTTTGTATTTTTTTGCTGTCCCACTTGAACCTGGGCTGTTCCCCTGTACAATGTACTACAATACTTCTGTACATAGGCTCCCTATGTGTAATAGGACAAGGCAGCCACAACACCATTGCTTGGGATTATCCAGCTTTAAACAGACGGCCTATCCTTAAAGGGCTTGTCCAGCTCCTATTTGTATGATTTAATAGCTCTGTTACTAGGGATATAAACAATCCATTACTCGCCTCTCCCCGGGCCTCAATGCCTAGCAGTGGCCACTCTGTTGGTCTGTATACAACTCCCTGCTGATGTCCCGATCGTGCTAGGGGGCCACTGAAGCCAATCACAGGCCTCAGCAGTGACCTCTTCACAAACAGCACGTGATTGGGTGAGGGGACCTGTATACAGACCGATGGAGCTACCACTGCTGTAAAGTGAGGCCCCGGGGAGAGGCGAGTAATGGTTTCTTATGTTTATACCCTCAGTAACATCGCTATTAAATCATAACAATCTAAACTGGACAACTCCTTTAAGACAGGCTATCAATCTTAGATTGGCGGGGATCTGACTGCCAGACCCCTGCAGATGTAATGGATGGACCATCAGAGTTGTAAGCCTGACTAACCCCTTTAATAGACAGCATTTAACCCCTTCCCACCATGGTGACTTTTCACATAGCTGTAGGAGGGCTTGTTTTCTGCAGGACACGTTGTGTTTTGTAATATCAATATGAAATGTTCCCTCAGTCTATTGTGAGGTGAGACAGGAAAAAACACAATCCCGACATTGTCTAGTTTTTAATGCATTTTAGGGTGTTCTAGGTGCACAAAGATGGTGGACCTGCCCCCAGTATGGGGTGACCCATCAATGTCTAGATGAGCGGAGTGACAGACGCTCCATTCATGTCTATGGGACTATGGGGATAGAAGACTATCGGCACTTGACTATCCCCGGCAGTCCCACAGACATGACTAGAGCACAGAGGACACGTGTGTGGCTACATTCATACACCAATGACAGGACCCCCATTCTCAAGATTGGTGGGAGCCCAGCAGTCAGACACTTATCCTATTGTCTATGGCAGAACAATCCGCTTTAAGAGCAGAACCTGTGCCCAAATCCTGACACTTCATAATGTGTGAACAAGGCCCAATTATACCACAGCAGGAGAAGCAGAAAACATAAAGGTGTTGGTGGAGTCAGCCTGGGGTTGGCAGGAGCTGCTGTCCGCTGGATGACTTATAGGCCAAGGCTCCTGACTATGGATATGAAGGATTTCTCAGGACGTCTGTACAAAGATAGAAATGTTTATTGATGACGAATCATAGGCAAAATCCGATCCCACAGCCCTACAGTGGGTCATAGCAGCACCGGCACCCCCAGCACAGGGGAGCGGCCCCGTCCTCAGCAGTGTTGCGGCTCCACATCCTTACACATACCGCAGGATCTGTCCACCTGAGCGATACTCCCTCCCTCCCCCCACAAGTCCTCTCCTTACGGCATTCACCGTGCGGCCATTAAATGCTGCGGATTTTCTTCTTCTCGTGGAACAAGACATGTTGTTTTACTGCAAGAGAGAGAAAGGACAATTAGGAGGATTGTTGCCCGATCCAGCACAGTCCCCCCCTCACCCAGGGTATTGTGGATGTGACCTGAATCTACAAGAGACTCAACCCCTCCAACCTACAAAGTCACACAGTAAAGCAGCCAATCTATTACAGCAATAACCGCACAACAAGTACATACAGTAGACCCCTAAAATATTAGGTATAAGAAATCTCACCAATAGGGTCGTATTTCCTAAGAATCAGCTTGTCTTTTAGTCTGTTCCTGCGAGTGTTGAAGGAATAGCCAGTCCCTGCAGCACTGACCATCTGTACCAGCAGCACCCTGACCAAAAACAAGGAAGATGAGGGGTTAAAGTGGATTTGGCGTCACTGTGTTCATACATTGTGTTACCTATCCTGTATTATACTCCAGAGCTGCACTCACTATTCTGCTGGTGCAGTCACTGTGTACATACATGACATTACTTATCCTGTACTGATCCTGAGTTACATCCTGTATTATACTCCAGAGCTGCACTCACTATCTCTGGTACAGTCACTGTGTACATACAATACAATAAATAAACCATAAAAAAACACAAAAACCAACCCCACCTATTCTGCTGGTGCAGTCACTGTGTACATACATTACATTACTTACCGTACTGATCCTGAGTTACACCTGTATTATACTCCAGAGCTGCGCTCACTATTCTGCTGGTACAGTCACTGTGTACATACATTACATTACTTATCCTGTACTGATCCTGAGTTACATCCTGTATTATACTCCAGAGCTGCGCTCACTATTCTGCTGGTACAGTCACTGTGCACATACATTACATTACTTATCCTGTACTGATCCTGAGTTACATCCTGTATTATACTCCAGAGCTGCGCTCACTATTCTGCTGGTACAGTCACTGTGTACATACATTACATTACTTATCCTGTATTATACTCCAGAGCTGCGCTCACTATTCTGCTGGTGCAGTCACTGTGTACATACATTACATTACTTATCCTGTACTGATCCTGAGTTACATCCTGTATTATACTCCAGAGCTGCACTCACTATTCTGCTGGTACAGTCACTGTGTACATACATTAAATTACTTATCCTGTACTGATCCTGAGTTACATCCTGTATTATACTCCAGGGTCAGCACTGCCCCCGCGTCCTGGTCATCCTAACACTGTGCCCTCTGCTGGTGCACTCACTGTGTACATACATTACATTACTTATCCTGTATTATACTCCAGAGCTGTGCTCACTATTCTGCTGGTGCAGTCACTGTGTACATACATTACATTACTTATCCTGTACTGATCCTGAGTTACATCCTGTATTATACTCCAGAGCCGCACTCACTATTCTGCTGGTGCAGTCACTGTGTACATACATTACATTACTTATCCTGTACTGATCCTGAGTTACATCCTGTATTATACTCCAGAGCTGCGCTCACTATTCTGCTGGTACAGTCACTGTGTACATACATTACATTACTTATCCTGTACTGATCCTGAGTTACATCCTGTATTATACTCCAGAGCTGCGCTCACTATTCGGCTGGTACAGTCAGTATATACTGTATCCTGGTTACAGTGCTGTTATTATCTTGGACATGTATATGCCTGCACACTATGATAGATGTGAATCCTGGAGGTGGGAACCCCATATATTGGGAGGGCGAGTGTCAAACCCTCCTCATGTGACCGCCCTGGGGTGAGTGGTCCCTGATGATGATGATGGATGTACAGGTCATTCCTCTGATCTATGGTGCATGGTCAGCCATGATTATACAGATGGGTCAGTGGGCGGCCATATTGGTAATACACAGACGGTTTTACTTACTTGGATTTCGCTTTGGCAACTGTTCCGGACATAACAGGGAGAAGAGAGAAGATTATTATACAAGACAGATATAAACACTCGCCCGCACACCCCAACTGATAGCAACCCTCTTATACCCCAATACACCTTCACAGGAACAGCCCCAAACTCTTTATTTACACCCTCCAATGCCCCAAATACCCCCACTTCACACCCACACCCCTCACTGACACCCTATCACCCTAAATATACACTCACACCCCCTCACTGACACCCTATCACCCAGTATTTACACTCACACCCCATTACCCTGTATTTACACCCCTATATCCCACTCACAATTTACACAGGTAAGGAACATGTCTGCAGCTCTCTACTCCAGCCCAAGGACAGGACTCATGCCGCCCGATCACTGCCGGCTCCCGCTCTTCTCTTCCGGGTCAGAGCTGCTGTCACTCCGGGATGGTCTACTAGAAAATGGCGGCCGCGGCCTCTAGTGACGGGCTGAGGGGATAACGCTCGGGTTGCTGGTTGTTGTAGTGAGAGCTGTGGGTATGTAGTACATGCCCTGATACAATGAAACAGTCGCTCAGCTGTGAGGTACACTGGACCTGTCAGGGGTTTTACTGTCTAGATGTAAATGAGATCTCCATTCACTGACAGGACGCAGAGGTCTTATCTGCACTATATATAATCTGCACATGACCCAAGTCTCCCTGTCACTGCTATATTGTGTGAATGAAGTGAGGGCAGAGCTGATCACCAGACTCCTCCATACTATGGGGGTGACCGGGGGACCCCTGTGCTAAAAATCATATGCTCCCCCGACAAAGTACCACAGAACTGTATTATTAAGTACCATGGAGGCGTAATGGGGAGGGTGCTATATCATATAGCACTGTATACATGGGGGGCGCTATACCGGCACTGTGTATATGGTGGGCACTATACCAGCACTGTGTAGATAGGGGCGCTATACCGGCACTGTGTATATGTGGGGGCGCTATACCGGCACT
Organism: Leptodactylus fallax; assembly: GCA_947044405.1. Taxonomy (NCBI): domain Eukaryota; kingdom Metazoa; phylum Chordata; class Amphibia; order Anura; family Leptodactylidae; genus Leptodactylus; species Leptodactylus fallax. The sequence continues at coordinate 150,957 of CAMRHE010001260.1, forward strand.
GTGTATATGGGGGGCGCTATACCGACACAGTGTATATGGAGGACGCTATACCGACACTGTGT